>BCLK01000258.1:0-98951 GCA_001748405.1 Paraphoma sp. B47-9
ATTATAGAGTATTAAAAGCTCTATAACTTTAGTATTAGAAGTTTTTTAATTAAAGTAGTATTTAAGAAGTTAAACGTAATATAAGATTCTTAAAAAGGGCTAATTTTAGTGAGGAAACGCGGGCGCATCACCGAGGTGGGCGTATCAGCGACGCTTACGTTAGCGTGCCGTGGCACGGGCGCGCTTATCTCAGATCAGATCAGAGTGACGGCTCGTACCACTGCCTTCTAATCAGCGCCCTCAGAAGAGTACACTGCAGTACGGACTTGGAGCTCATTGGGCAGACACAACAGTCAGCCTTACGTTCCTAAGCCCGACGGAGATCGCCAAGAGTGATCGCGCATCAGCTCGACCAATCCATCATGCCGACACTGTAAACCAGACTGCAGAGTCGGTCCCTCCGTCTCACATTGCATTGGTTTGCGTCCGGATTTGAATCTGCATGAATGTCGAGCCGTTTAGGCATTTTCCCATGGGACAACCTGACGCCGAAAGTTCACAAGAACTGGAATAGCCGCGATGTCAGCTACCCCAAGCTGATTTGCATTGCCCCGGTGGTGGACCTTCGGCCTCATGTGTCCGACTGGGTGGATATTTACCGAGCATCGACTTGCTGACAGTCAACGCACCGAACGTTCGCGACATTGAGAAGACAGGGCGTTGTAAGTAAGTATCTACTCGAGTAACACGTCGTGTTCAAAATCTAGATGCCGACACGCGGCAGCGCTAGGATCGAGACGAGCTATCCAGCCGCCAACATCCCAACAGCTCCACTTCTCCACAGACACTACGAACTCCATTTCCCCGCGCTTACCCTGAACATGTGATATCTCAACCCCCTTTCCTTCCTCCTCATTCCGCTCCATCCTCTCTTTCTCATTCTCTCCACACCGCCTGCATTCCCGTTCGTCGCACAATGGATCCATCTAAACCCTTCCCTTTTACTTCCCTCCCCCTTGAGCTCCGGCTCATGATCTACGAACGCATCCCAATCGAGATCAAACAGCACGCCTTCACGCGCCCCACCAGACCGCAGACAGCCTCACCAAACAACTCCACATCTTCACCATGCTACTCCTTCACCATTCTCGCCCCAACTATCTCCAAGGCAATTCTCCTAACCAACCGCCAACTCTACACCGAAGCGCTACCCATAATCCAACGCAAACGTCACCTGATATCCCTCACGCCACCAAAAGTTGTCATTGACCTTTCGTCCGCTGCGTCACACATCCAAAAACCCGGCGGCGTATTATGGCACATTTCCCACCTCCTCGCCCGGCGCGCAGTAAAAGCCAGGAAATCGCTCGGCCAGATTCCGTACCTCGGTGTTGGAACGGGTGGGTCATCCGGGAGGCGCTACGACGCAGCCAGTGACCCTGATCACGCAAGATTGGAGAAGTTGATCGTGGGCTGGATAAACAGTCTCGACGCCCAGTGCCAGCATATTAAGTCAACTGGCCAATTGACTGATCAGTTCCCTTGCATCGAGGTTGGGCTCACGGCGCCACTGGACACGCCTGTGTCAACGACGCTTCATGCTTTGCGCCAACTCGCGTACGTTCTCTTCGCCGAGCACGGGCAGTTCCGCTGGGTGTTGCGGAGTGTAGAGGGCGAGTACCCAATTTTCAGCGGAGAAATGATGCAGCAGGAGGAAGAGGTTGTTGGAAAGGTGATGGCGGGGTGGAGACGGGGAAGGCCCGGGGAGGAGGACATTGTTCAGGCGATTAGGGGAGCGGGGATAGAGAAAGAGGAGTGGGAGGAGAGGTGGATGGAGGGAGAGTGTTGAAGTTAGAGGGTGCCACGGTTTGAGCGTTGCTCCAGCTTGATAGTCAAGGCTCGGAGTAGATGAAAATCATTAGAAGATTTGTTGGAGATGTGATGGGGCGGAGAAGAACAGCGGCTGAACTTGGTCACAAATCAAACTTGCACGGAAGCTACGGCATACATGACCAAGAATTGTGCTTGTTATTACAAAGCGATAGCCGAGAAAAATAATCTGGCCATGAGCGGACGATGACGCAACACAACCTGCTTTACCAGTTCAACGTCTGCTAATAGTCACCCAAAGTGAATATAGGGCTGCTATGCCTTCCTAGAGCGATTTCCCCATGGAGCGAGCGCATATCTATCGAGCGACCATATAAGCCATGCGACTGTCCTTTGTCCTTAGTCGCCATTACCACGAAGAGTGCCTTGAAACCTCTCGTTCAACATATCAGCCTCCTCTTTTGTCAGCTCTTCACCCTCCTGCTCAGGCGAAGATGGGAGAGATTCGGCATCTGAAGGCACGGGTGGAGGACTCGTGGCAGAAGGGTTTGTGGGTTGTCCGCTGAGCCAATCATCCACGGGGGAAGGTTGTGGTTGGAGAGACGTGATTGAGCTTCTTGAGTTGATGGTCGCTCGTCCAGAGAGTCGACCGCTCGTCCGATGCAGCTCGGAGGGCAGTACCGGAACTGACCTGGATCGAGGCAGAGACCGAAGATGTGGGACGATGTACTGCTTCGGCTGTGGAGGAGCAGAGTTGCGGCGCACGTCATACCTGATCCATGCGGGTATGTTTGCGCTCGAGACGGAGCTGAGTCTTGATGGGAGGCCCCTCAAGGCGGCTTCTCGTTCTGCGTCCATCTCCGAGGAATCCTCTGTGTGTGCACCTCCACGCAAGCTTGGCATGATCCGCGAAGAGCTGCATGGGTCTTCTTGACGATGTTGAAACCTCACCGGGTCAGGGATTCGATCAGCTAGTGAGTCCGCCGATTGTCGCGGAAATTCAAGTACAGCAAGCTGAGCGTGTAGATCAACGAGCGAGTTTGTATACTCTGCCCATATTGCCTGTTCTTGGTCTGTCGTCGCTGGTGGAAAATAACCAACATAGGTCTGATGGAACCTCAGTCTAGATAGCCGCATTTGCTCGACGATCAGCGCAAAAATTTTGAAAAGAGTCTGGGTTTCTGCTCCAAGGCTCATAGTGTGGAAGCTCTTGAACTCTTCCATTGTCTGCAAGAAATCCGGTCGACCGCTGTAATAAAGTCCCAGGCGAAGCAGGTCTGTCATGCCCTGGCTGACTTCCGCTACGGAAGCTGCCGTATCACCCGGGAATGCAGGGTCCTGCCGATAATCAAAGCTCTCGGGACTGTCTTGTGTGGACGAATGAGTCCCATATTGCCACTCCTGGTCATGGAGGACGCCATCGTGGTCTCCAGCGAAGCGTCTTTCGAATGACCAGTCCGGACCGAACCGAGGTACCGTTCCAGCTTGATTCGTGTCCGCATTTGCAACCTCTGGAACTAATGAGACGCCCATATTCTGTCTGTGGAACGAGAAGAATTCCCCAGTTCGAGATTCAAGACTGGAATCTCGTGACAGCGCAGGCCTGAACCCATCAATAGGAGTTTGCTGGTAAGAGGTTGGTGTTGCTCGGGAGGATCTGCTTCGCGGCGAATCCGAGCTGTTTGTATGACCTGCACCAGCGTTTGCGTAACCTTGGCCGCCGCCTCTCAGCTGCAACATCGTGGCTCCTGTATCCACCTCATCTAGCCAGCTCTTCACCCAATCATGGGTTGCGCCCTCAGTAGCAACCTATGCCACTTCATCAGCCCAGCTGCGTCCTTTCTCCATTGGAGACGGCAGTCCGAAAGAGTCCTGTGTCTTGATCGTTGGACGCTCGGTCTCGGGTGCCTTCTCTTGAGACCCTTCAGTAGCCTTTCCTTTGACTGGAAAATCGAGCTTCTTTGGCCCCTCTTCTCCCTTGCTAGCTGCTGATGCGGCAGGGAGCTCTGGGAAGTCGGCTGCAGATGGTGGGTGTTGATCAGCGCGCTTCTTATGCTCTGTCGTCCTCGAACCATCGTGATCACCGCGACCACCTCTGCCTCCTCTGCCCCCACGACCGCGACCTCGACCTCGTGAGTGGTTCGAGCCATGGTTTTCGTCCGGCTGGTCGTATGCTGGAGCAGTTTGAGCGCTCTCAGCAGGTCGCGTTGGCGCGACACCGCCATGTGCTCCTCTTGTCGCACCTCGACGCCTCTCCTCCCCGGTACCCGAGAAACCCTCCTCTTTCTCAAAGTCCCACTCCCTGCCCTGCTGCGCGTTCAATTTCCGCTGCCTGTTTTTCTCGCGCTCGCCCATCATCTGTTGGCGATTCTGCCGCTCAGCCTTTTGCTTCTCTGCCAATACCTTCTTCCGCTCAACATCCTTCTTCTTGAGCACCGCCTCCCGTGCTTCGAAATTCGCGAGATCCGCCTCTGCTCGCGCATGTGCGGTCTGCAGTGCCTCGTTCTTGGAGCGCATATTGGCAAGCTTCTCATTTAGCTGCTCTTCAGTGAGGCGCGTGCGTGCAAGCCCACCAGTTAGGGTGCGGTCTCCGCGGACTGAGTGTGTAGGCTTCTCCTTTGGCTCGGTGGGCGCATTTGGTGCGCCGGTAGCGTCCGTGTCCTCTGCCGTGGCTACTGGTTCGGCAGATGCTGGTGGTGCAGCTGGCTCTGCATCTTTGAATTCCTTCTCCTGCGCCTTCTTCTCCGTCTCTCTAATATCTCCAACGTGCCCGCCTCGACCGCGTCCACGGCCCCTTCCTCTGCCACGGCCGCGATTGCCTCGCTCAGCATTCCGTGGCCCCTGAGGGATATTTGGAGCTAGGTGCGCTTGTGGTGCAGCGGGCGGTTGTACTTCGTCCGTCACGTACTCGGCGTCTGGCACTTCGAGCTCGAGAGGATTTTGCTCTACGACGGGCTCGGCGATCGGGGTGATGTCATCGTCGAAGAAGAGGTCATCTGTGCTTGCTGTTTGCGCAAAAGGGTCGACGGAGGGGTCATCGTATACTGGCTCGTACGACATGGTGGGCTGCGCTGTGTTAGTTGTGCAAAAACGATGGCGGGGCAAAGTGGGGCATAGGAGGCATAGTGTGTGTGATCTGGTGGTAATATTTGGGAGACAGAACTGACTGGAGCTGTATATGCGGCTGTTGGTTCGGGTTGGGGAGCTGTGGTGGTAGCTTGGACTGGCTCTGCGGGCACTTGACTCTCTGCTTGTGACGTAGGCTCTTCTTTAGCGACAGGCTTTGGAGCTTCCTCTTCCTCCTTGGGCGCCCATCGTGATCTCTGCATGGTAACGAGTTTGTAGTAATAGTATGGTGAGCGGGTGGGTAGTGATAATCGAGATTAATGCTGGTGCGAGTGGTGGTGGGAAGAATGATGCTGTGGTTCGCTAGAGCTCCTACACGGCTGCGCTAGGCCGCATTGGAACACTAGCGTAGCGGGGCAGCTTCCCGTTTGACGAGGCTGCCCTCCTCTTTCCCTCTGGAACAAGCTCAGATGGTTGTTGGTAATCAATTATCGCTTTCCTCAATTCTCTCTCCATACGAGTCACGCAGCTCCTGTTGATTCGCCTTGGATGTCATCTGATCAGGCGAAAAACAATATACTTGCTTTCGTTGCAGGCTTCCCCACACTCAAGGTGCGGAGTGCATCTACGTTGCCGAACGGAAGCCCCGGCACTGGACTGCCCGCGTTCTAGATTGTGACCACTCATGACGGCTAACATGTTCCCTGTGTGACCCTGCGGCGCCTTATGATCGAGTGGGACGACATGGTGGCGTGGGCCGGCTGACTGGCGAACATAGAGTCAGGTCGCTCCTAGGCAGCTCCCACAAGCTAGCCCTTATCTTTGGAGCTGCTCCCCTGAGTTTTGAAAGCTCAGAATTATACTGAGACGTCATGAAAGCTGCACAGTTCTATGCTAGCGGAGATTTGCGAGTGGTCGACGTGCCGAAGCCGGAGCCGCAAGGGCACGAAGCTCTAGTTGCCGTCGAGTGGTGCGGAATATGTGGCAGCGACCTTCATGAGTATGAACATGGTAAGCACCCTACTGCAGCTATTTTGCCAAGGCATTCAGTGAACGTATCAGGCCCAATGGGCATACCTCCCCCTGAGCGACCTCACCCGGCTACTGGAGCCCATCTACCCATCACAATGGGCCACGAATTTGGCGGCCGCATCGTGAGCGCTCCGTCTGGATCCCATCTCAGACCAGGCCAGAAAGTCATGGTTGACCCACGCATCTACTGCCGCAACTGCCCCCAATGCAAGGTCGGTAACACTCATGGATGCTCCACTCTAGGCTTCAAAGGTCTCTCAGGTACCGGCGGCGGCTTCTCTGAGACGGTAGCCATCGACGCGAGGCAGTGCTATCAGCTTCCAGATGATATAGATCTCAGCCATGCCGCGCTCATTGAACCTCTGGCGACGGCTTGGCATGGCATCTCTTCGTGCAACGTGACGGACTGGTCAACCAAAAGTGCACTGATTCTTGGGGGCGGTCCAATTGGCATTGGTTGCGCTCTGGGTCTGCGAGCCCGTGGGTGCAAGCAGGTTTACCTCTCGGAGCCGACCACAACACGTGCCGCCCAGAACAAATTAGTTGCGGACGTGGTCCTCAATCCCATCAAAGAAAACGTCGGAGATAGATGTCGCGAACTTACCAACAGAGAGGGCGTGGACGTTGTTCTCGACTGCGCAGGCGTGCAGCCGGGTCTTGATGCCGCCATGGATGCTTTGAGATATCAAGGACTGTACATGAACGTAGCGGTTTGGGCAAAACCAGTACGACTCCTGCACATTCTCAAGTTTCTGGCTGACCTCCTCTAGATGGTCATTCCATTTCTCCACTACTTGACAAAAGAGATCACTCTAAAATGCGCCTTCGCGTATACGGAACAGGATTTTCAGGAAACGATTGATGCTTTTGTAGCTGGTGAGTTGAGCTGTAGAATTCTGACTCAAGCTAACGACCAGATAGGGAAATTCAAAGGCGCCGAAACCATGATCACCAGCCGTATACATGTCGACGACATTACGGAGAAAGGGTTTGAGCAACTGGTGAAGCACAAAGACGACCATATCAAAATCCTGGTCACGACCCTCAAATCGATAGTATAGGAAAAGATTCACCATGCCCAATTATATGGACTTAGATTCCTTCTACTAGAATCTTATTGTGACATGCCATCTACCCTGCTGCAAACTTACTTCGAGCCCTCAACGCTTCTCCAAATCTCCACAGCAGAAACGGCGCCGGCACACCCAAGGCTATAGCCACAAATCCTAACAAACTGTTACCCCAACCGAAATCAAGCTTTGCGTACATAGCCGGCGCAAAAAGCGGGAAGCCAAACCCCGCCAGACTCCTCAGCACCGTGGCCGCTGCAATCGCACTCGCCGCGTACCTCGTGTAACTGTCTACGAGATACGTCTGTATACATTGAAACTCAACAATCATGCCCGCGCAAAATATGCCTGCGCCGATATTCGGCATGATCCAATGCACACGCGCCTGGGCACTCCATCCGTACCAGAACAAGCCAATGGGCACGAGAAACGACGCAGGAACCATAATCGGGATCCGAAATTCCGGTCTTCCAACGCCATTGTTACGTTTCTTAAGACGCTTATACAAAGCATCGTTCAACGGCGCAGTAATCTGCGTTCCAAGAAAGAATCCCACGCCCATAGATATGAAATTCAAACTCCCGACGCCCGTGCTCATGCCGTACCGCGTGGTGAAGAGCAGCGGGAAAGTCGAGAGCATCAGGTACATGAGGCCGTAGAGATATGCCATGTAGCATGCCAAGATTTGGACAATTGGTTGTGTACCTAGGAGCTTGAATGGGCGATTCATTGCGATTTTGAGCGTGGTGCCGAGGGTGCGGTCTGGAGTGTCGAATTCGGTGTACAGCGCTTGGTTTCCGGTTTCTTTGCGCAGTTTGTCGCGTTTCCATTGGAGGAGCTTGGGGGCGTATGTTTCTTGTAAGAAGAAGAAACCAAGGACTTGGACTGCGGCTGTGAAGATTGTCGTGGCGTAGAAACACCATCGCCAGGTCGTGTTTTGGCTAATGAATCCGCCGGCAATGGGACCGATTGCGGGGCCGAGCAGAGGCGCGAGACTGTAGATTGAGATGGCGCGGCCACGTTGTTCGGCGTGGAAAGTGTCACTGAGAAGGCCCTGGCTGAGCGTTAGATGCGAGCTGGGATGCTAGGTGGGGTAGGGAAATGGACTTACGCCGCCGATTGCAAGAGGTGCTGAGCCGCCCAGTCCGCTGAGGAAGCGGAAGGCCATCAATTGGCCTGACGATTGAGCAAAGCCACAACCGAGGTTCCAAGCGAGGTAGAAGAGATTGGATAGCTGGAGGACGATAACGCGACCGTAGATTTCTGAAAGTGGCCCAAGAAACAAGGGCCCGATTGCGTAGGCGAGAACGAAGATGGATAGAGTGAGCTGAGCTTCGACTTCGTTTGTGATGCCGTATTCTCGACTTATTGATGTTAAAGCCGGTGAGATCATGGACGATGAGATTGGCGAAACGAGTGTAAAGCAAGAGACGATGAGGGTTGCAGCCCATTTTCGCTTCATCGACCCTTTGGAGATTGTCAGTCTATGGTGCAGGATATGTGAACTGTGTCCACTACTTACAATTCTTTGGGTTCTTTGGATCATCGTCCGAGTCCCACGTTACCTGAATCTTGTTTAGACCATGTCGTTATGATTGTTTCTTGTTTCAATCTTACCAGATTCGGGTCCCTGATCGATCTGGTCGACTTTTTCTTCTCCAATGGCGGCGCAGCCTCAACATCATGCTCGTAAGGTATACCACCTCTGATCTCCTCATAAGTCGACTCGTTTTCGTGTGCTGCTTCATCCTTCACAACTGATGGCTTCTCTTTCTCGTCTACGTCATCGCCACTGTCGTCATCGTCGCTGCTGGATGAAATCCCAACTCTCCTCTCAGTCTCGGTCTGGTGCAGGGACTCAGCATCCGAGTTCACATGTAGCCCTTCGCCGTCTTCGTGATGGTATACTGAATGATCGTCGGGAAACTGACTCGATAGAATTCGGTGCAGTGCGTCGTCTGGCCGCCGAGGTCGAGATCGCGAACGACTTCTAGATGTTCCCCGTGGTGGGTGCTGCTTTCGACCTTCCATGCCAAAACGAGGGAGAGTTGCTGTACTTTTAAATTAAGCAAGAGTATGCATTGACTGTACTCCGACTGAAGTGCTTCCTTCAAGGCGCATGTAGTCGGGAGGATGTGCCAAAGATGGGGAAAAAGTCGACTCTGTAATCTTCGAAGATTGATACCAATATATGCCAAGTCTCGAAGCAGACCCCAGAATATATACAGGGTTATTTTGGCAGCAAACTTCGCAAGTCGTACGGAGGCGGCACGCACGGGATTAAGCAGAATTGTGGACGAAATCTCCGGTCGCTGTTCCCCACAGAGCTAGTGGCCTTTTTCCGTGCCATTCGGAACAACGGAGGACATCGAGCTCCGAGCAAAGCGGAAAAGCCTTGGATGTTATTCGTTGAGAGTGCATCATCGTTGTGGCGCTTGTAGGAATGAGTGCGAAAAGTACTTTGGCCGAGGTGATGACGCAACCGTCGCCATCGAGTTAAGATTTGCATTCGGACCTAAATTGATCACTATCTCGCGGAACTCGAGTTGCAGTCAAGCACCATCAAAGCCGCACATGGGAATTCAAAACTAATCATTGTCCGTCCTTGATCCAACAATCCTGCACCTCGCCAACATACAACTCGTAAGCGGGCACTTTCATAAACTTCTTTTCGTCCTCCACAACCACCTCTCTGTAATATTCACTCGCAAACACCGCCAGGAGATCCTCCTTCGTCTCAGCCCAGAATTGTGCGATACCGTCGTATCGTGCAGTTTGAGTGCCTCCCTCCTTCTGCAGTCCAGATGTGAGCGATGTATCGAGGTGAGTTTGGCTGTATCGCAGAAGGTGCTTCTTCGCTGCCGGATTGCCCAGGAAGGTTTTCGAGTGATGCTCAGACCAGTAGGCATTGAATTCGTCGAGGGATACATCGTCTCGCTTGGCGATCAAGCAGGTCATATGAACAACCATAGCGAGTAGATTATGTCGATTCGTGAGATCGGCAGGTTGCTTGTACTTTGGCTTGTATGAAATTGACTCGAAGCAATGTAGACTCACTGGCCGTTGTAGAGTACTTATATGGCATACTGTGAAAGCCTTGCTGCATTATTAATATCACTGCGATGGATGCTCAGAGTGCTTCTCCATCTGTCATGATTCGTGGACGTGGCTGTCAGCAATGGATTACTGAATTGGGATATGCCGTTGAGCATCTACCTAGCAGCGATCACATTCACAGCGTTTATGGCACTGAGTTTTGTGCCAGATGCAACGGCTGCTCCCCTCTGGATGCCTCTCCAAGCTGACTCGTTCCCAATGATCTAGTGTTGCAGCGCAGTGCGGGGAAGTTGATGTCCAATCAGCTTCACCGGTTACCTAAGCCTCTTGCCGCATTCGGCCGTCTAGAACGACGATGCTTGCCGGAGGTGATCATGTAAAGACAACCTGGAAGCAGACTTGTAGAACGCGCAGCTTCGTGATCGCTCAGAACGGAAATTACTGGAAGGAAGGCCCAATTCGTTCTACCGCAATGTCAAAGAGATCAGGTCCACTCGCTCCAGGCGTAGCTTTCATCACCGGAGGCGCGCGAGGGCTCGGTAATGCTATCGCCGCGTCTTTTGCCAAGGATGGTGCCAGAGGGGTTGTGCTCGTTGATATCCAGGATGAGAAGACCTTTGAAGAAGCAAAACGCAAAGTTGAAGAGATAGGGACTGAGGTACACCGCCCATCCTTATCCGGACCCCGTGCTGACGTCGCCAGTGCCTCACCATTCGCGCAGATGTAACAAAAGAAGCCGACATGGAAAGAGCTGTGGCTGAAGCGGTTGCAAAGTTCGGCCGAATTGACTACGCAGCCAACTTCGCAGGCATCTTTGGCTCAAGCGACACCATCTCGGAAATGACTCTCGATTTGTGGCAGAAGACGCAGGACGTAAACTCGACAGGGATCCTGCTCGCGACGAAGTACGAGATGCGTCAGATGATGAAGCAAGACTCAATCGATGGCGTTGAACAGGGTCGTGTTCCGCAGGCCGGATCTATCATCAATTGTGCTTCGGTCAACTCGTTGCAGACCCTTCCCGGCAGCGCAGCTTACACCGCAGCAAAGCACGCATGCGCCGGCATCACGAAAGTCGCTGCCTTGGAAGGCAGGGCGCACAACATACGTGTCAATGCCGTCAGCCCAGGGTTCCTACTCACGGATCTTGTGAAGCCGATCGAGCAGACGGACGCTGGACGCGCTGTGTGGGCAGCGGCTGTGAAGAGGCAGGGTCGGGTGGCGTTGTTTGAAGAAATCGGGGATGCTGTGGTCTTGATGAGCATTCCAAGGATGAGTCTGGTGAATGGACATAATCTGTTCATTGATAATGGATTCATTAATAGCTACTAATGAGGGCGCAGTCCGGACAGTATTGTGGGAGGCCCATAGAAAATCTAGTGATCATCATTAGACGTACAAGTAAACATTTGGCTTCGTTGGCATTCTCAGACCATTTTCGAAGAAGTATAGACATGAGACTCAGGCGCAATCTGTCGCGCTCCAGTCGCAATTGCACAATGTTGGTTGAGGAAGGCAGGACACGCGAACCATACGCGCTAGGTAAAAGCTTAGCGTCACGCTAGGCCCGATGCTCGGATGACCACCTCCACTCCGCGTCCCTCAGCATGAAGCAACAACCTACGTCTCGTCTCCTTCAACATGGGTTCCGACCACAATTCATCTCATGATACCGCTTCCTACCTTTTAAGGCCGATGTGGCCGTCGCGCGTATGAGCGTGAGGGTTTGCTTACGCGGGTCTGCTGGAAATGATTGAAGCACATGGGATTTACGGCGGAAGTAACTTTCAAAGGGATTGAATTATATTTGTTTATGAACATACGGAAGAGCCTTTCCTTGTCCTGCGTCTCTAAATCGGGGAAGCTGGGACCGCTGAGTCGAGGCTCGTTTCTACTTGATGATATGGTAGGCACAAAACGCCCGGCTCCTGAACGCTTGGAGTAATGTTGATGATGTTGGATTAACCATGGTGGACAGAAAATGGTGCCAATTAGTGGCCCAGCAAGAAATGCCGGTCAGAGTATGCAAGGCAGAACTGGTGACCTGCCGGTAAAGAAAAGAGAAAAGCAAGCGCAAAGTGCTTAGTAATACGGATAGCACTCGGGACACCAGTCATAGCCGTCAGCTGGCGAATCGAGGAGAAACTCAGGCTGGACTGGAATGAAGTCCAGGCCTGGGAAGAAGTACGGCTGGTCAGGACCCGAATCAGGGTAGCCTGCAAAGTGGTGAGGCACAAATGGTGCATCCAGGAAGCCAAGTGGGTAGCTGTATGGATCTGCATAGTACCCATCAGCTGCGAATTGGTTCCAAGGAGGACAGGCGCCGTTGCCATAATCTACAGCATTATAGCCACACTGGTCGGGAAGTGCATTCAGGAAGTCAGGTGGAGGGTAGCTGTATGGGCCTGCATGGTACCCATCGGCTGCGAATTGGTACCACGGAGGATAGATGCCATTGCCATGATTCACAGCGCCGTCGACACACTGGTCGGATAGTACATGTGGCGAGGTAGAGTATTGGGTATCCGGGGTTTGAGGCCCAGTATAGTGTGGCGGGGAAGAGATGCGACTATTCTGAGTAGTGCTCTCGAAAGAAGTAGCACGAGAGCGAATACCCAACATCGACTTGAGCATATCTGCGCCGGCCTGAAGAGTTGGATCGTCAATTGTCGGTGGAGCTGGGCCAGGAACGCCTAACATGGCCTTCAGCTTCTCAGCGCCGTCGTCGAAGTTGGTGAAGAGAGGTGAGTGCTGTTGAGGCACGCTCGATGCCTGAAATGGTCGCGCTGTGGCGGTGTCCTGCTTCTTGATGGCGAAGCTGACGATTGCTGGGTCGACGAACGATACAGAAGCCGGCTGGAATTGGCCAAAGGTGATGCCAGCTTCCACGCACGCCAGGGTACGGACTCCGCTCACACTCTTGCTACCAGACTCTTGTGGAAGGATGACCAGATCAGGATCGTCAAACGTGGCATCGGCCGTACGTGGTAGATTAACAACCGGTGCATTTCCAAGCACGACTGGAAGGCGGATAACTGGCGTGCCTGGACAAGCGGCAGCGATGAAGAGCTGCTCGACAGAGGATAGCTGAGCAGCGGGTGTGTCTGCCGGCATCTCCTGAGAGATGTCCAGGATCGAGTCAGCGAGAACAGCGGACACCTTTGCAGGCACATGTGTGATGGATAGATTGTGGGCTATAGTCGTCTCGGGAGAGAAGTCGACGGAGCGCGTATCATCCACCGAGTCGCAGAAGTCGCACTCAGGGGAGTCTGTGATACGCACAATGTCATGGATGGCTTCGGTATCCCACGACTTGATTGTGCTAAGCCGCAGCAAGCGCTGTTGGGGTGATTCCATGTTGTCGTACAATTCCGCCTCAAGGGCCTTGTTGTAGGCCTCAAGTTCGGATCCCGTGTCGTACGGCTGGAGGGGATGCGGATGTGCGGTTGAAGGATGGGTTGTCTTCGTGATGTTGAGGGAGGGTTGGCCTGTAACTCCAGCGCCCAGCAAGAGAGGGCGGTGTTCTACGTCGGTAGAAGCAGCAAAACCAATGGTGAGTTCGTCGGCATCGGTCTCGTGTGTACCATGGTTCGCCAACTCACGGTCTGCGGCACCATCGTGGACATGTTTAGGATCTGGCACGCCAAAGACTTGATCACGATCTTGGACCACACCACACTCCTGGACGATGTGGTCCACTGCTTTGTCTTCAGCAGTGTCATCGTTCGGCGGAGTATTGATGCCCTGGTCGGAAGTGGAAACGTCCGCGTCTACGCGATCAGTCACCTTTGGTTTGGAGACAAAGGTAGGGCTCTTCTTAGACTTAGCCAGCTCGGCGGCGGCAGCGCGCTTTGCGATCGCCTTCTCCTTGAGCGCCTTCTTGTGATCCTTCATGCCCTTGGTCTTCTTTGCGCCGATGCTGGTGATGGGAGCCATGCTAGTGGATGTGTTCATTGTTGTGGTAATGACTTGGTCGCGAAGCGTGCAGGTATGCAGCTTGGTGCCTGTGATGATGGCGGGTCTACACAAGATGGCGTGAAGTCTATGGACTTCAAGGTAGTGATGATGGTAGATTGGTGTGATAGGCTGGCTTATGCAGGTTGAACGTGAGGTGTTCGACAGGTTGTGCGTGTTAGGGCGCTGTGAGGAAGAGATGATAAGGCTGCCACGGAGAGATAATGCTCAGTTGAGGGCAGGTGCTAGCAGAGTGTGTGAGTAGACAATGATCACGGTCAGGCGTTGTCGGCGAATATACCATGAGCCTACTCGATTAGCGGGACTAGTGCAGCCCTGAGAGTTCACGATGTGGAGCACTTTCACGTCTGACGTACCGCCGAGGTCGTGGTAGGTGTGAAAGATTCGACCATTGCAAACGACTGGCTTGCTTATGCCAGTAAGCTATGTGCCAGTGCCCTATGTGGAGAGCATTATCAAGACGAGGCGTTGTGGATACAACATATGCAAAAGCGCAGGCTTGCTTGTCGATATTGTAGGGCTCGGGCGGCATTGTGATGGACGCACTATTTTTTGTCATCTTCCATGAGACAGTCCCAGAAACACTCAATCTCGCTGGTTATCTTGGCATATAATTCATTGAGTGCTATAGAGCCTAGCTAAACGTCAAGGCAAATCAATCTAATGATACCCTCGCTGGCAAAATCTTGCAACCTCTCTCACTCGAGGGACATGTGACCGCGAATAGCTTCAGAGGAAGTAGCCTGACCTCTTTGCCATCTGCGTTCACATCAATACTATAACATCACAACTTAAGAGACGACGAGTACTTACCTCGATGCGTTCGACGTAAGCAGGGATTTTGAAGAGCAACGCACAGGAGCTGTACGCATACGCCGTTTCGTGCATGTTCCCGTACTGTGAGTATAAATCAGTCATCATATTTTCAGTACTCTTTTACGCGGGACTCACGTAGCTGTATTCGAATTGAACGCCCTTTGCATCATCATTTGGTTCATTCAACCAAGTGACCTTCATCAGATCACTTGGATACTCATTGTAAGCATCAACGATCGTACCTTCATCGGGGACCTGTATGTTAACGATGGCCGGCTCTGATAGCTGATGTCCCACGTGGTTGTGCGTGCGGCAACTCTTGTCAAGTAGTCCATCATCGATCATGTCTTCCATGTCCTCTTCACTGAGGGGTTCCATCACAGGGCGAATAAGAACTTCAATGCCGAGAGAGCGGAACACCTCATAGGCCATCATATCGATGCCTTTCAATACCGCAGGAAGAGCTGAGACGCCCGCTTTGGTGGAGTGAGCGTATGCGTGACTGCAATACTTGCCCAGCATACCGCCTATGTTGAGTCAGCCTCTGAGTTCGATTGGTACGTGGCAGCACCACACCTTCTGTCATAAATTCCGGATGCAGAAGAGCCGCTCTAATTTCCTTGTGAAGTGGGAGTTTCGGAGCACTGAGAGTCCTGGTGAAGCCTGCGAGTTCGCCAAGACCGCGACGTACGAACAGATTGTATGTCAAGGTAATGCGATGACCCGAATTTACTTGGAGAACTTCATGCTCGCAGTCACTGAAGAAGGCTGCCCATTGAATCCTGTTGGCTGTGCCGGACCAGTCGAATGTGCTGGTGTGTCCGCGGTGTCGTACGACCAGCTGGCCGCCCTCATGCTTGCAAGGTAGGCAAACGACTAATGATCCAAATTGCAGCTCCGAACGTGGCGTGTCAATGTGAGGCTTGAAAAAGCCGGATGGTGCTTGATATACCTTGTCGAAGTCAGCACTTGCTTTCGAAGGAGGAACTTCCCATACATTGAGCTTGTACAGTTCAGCCCGAATACCTTGAAAGGTACCACGAAGCCTTGGAAACAAAGTCTGGCCGACTTCGTCAATGATACCAATCTCATAAGGACAGAAGTTTGTGGAGAATGCTGTGGTATCAAGTTTTGATGCCTTGCGATATGTCTCATCCAAAATGTCTTGGCCATCAAACCCGAAGCTGGCGGGCTCTGTCGCCTGCACCAAATTGTCGAGTGAGCGCGTCGTTTCGTGGGACAGGTCGAAGTTTGACAGTGGGAAAGTAATCTTCTGCACCAATGAAGCACCATCCCAACGGATGACGACGGGATCTGCCAATTCTTCATTCGGATCTTGCGTGAGTTTTGATTGACCTGGATTGTCCGGAACAAGGGAGGGCTGCATAGCATCTGGTTCACGACAATCAATTGCGCCACCGCATGCATACTTAGATTGATCGAGAATGTTGGAGAGTGCCTGGGTGACTTCGTCAATGACACTGACCTCGTCGCTGGAGACACTTGAGGAGTAAGACATGGTTGTCGTGGAACGAAAGTCTGAAGGTGGGGAAATTCGACAATCTAGATATTCTTGTAGGTGAGCCTTGTAGTTGGAGTGGTGTTTGAGAAAAATAAAGAACGAAGCCATACATATATATACTGTCAACGTAACGTGAAGTCATGTGAGGCGCGTTGCGACGAGGAAATGTGAAGCAAAATGATTGGCTTAGCGGTGGCACACAAACAGGCAACCACGCGCCGCCGGTCGCGTCCGGTCTCAGCAGCCTAAGATGTATCACCTCAAGCCAGCTTCGTGATGCTCGAGCGACGCTTTTGCTAGGCATCCTCTGGAAGAATGTAGGTGGGATACTTAGAAGGGCTGACATGGTCTTACTGCAGCATGGCGCCTGCATCTGTGTCCCATGCACTGTGACGGGACCATTCAATTTCGGCGATAACAATGTTTTCCCCATACATCTTCCTCCCATTCCAAATTTCGAGCTGATCTAGAAACAAAGGAAAAAGAGTTGCGCAATTGTTGCTGAATGCGAGTGCACATGGGTCGAGAGCTGGGATTTTACAGGCAGGTTTACTGGCACCACGGGGTAGTATGGCCAGATTAAGAGAAAATCAAGGATCAAGTTCATCAGATTCAAATATTGTAATTATGTCCATGTCCAGAAGTGCTCATTCGCTTTGCCGGTGAAACATTCGCGCATTCCGCATCCCTCTTATCCAGGTCTCAGAAAAACATCTCAATTCTAATTGCGGGCACGCAGTTGACAGAATACACAACCTCGGCAGTGACGCTGATGAATCCGCTCTGAGCTATTGATTGGTTCCCACGGCGCGAAGATGCTGCTTCTTGGGACCTGCGCTTCTTTCCTCACAGCTGGTGCGTTCTTCAACTTTTTATTATCTTCGACATCGCCTTCGTATCCGTTGAGGTCTTCCGACGAGGCGACCGGTGAGCCCGGATGCAATGCATCAGCTTTGCCATTTCGAGATGTTGTGCTATCGTCGTTGACGTTCGATGTTTGCAGAGTCATTGCAACGGATTCCGTAAAGCTTGGCTCCTTCACTTTCTCGGCGAGTTTGACGCGTCTTAGCCGTGTGGTATTCCGCGGCTCCACCTGCACTGGCCGTGCCTTGGACAGTCTGGGTCGTTTGGCAATCTGAGCCCAGGTCGTTGCGCCCGTCGTGTCTTGCTGCGCCCGCTCCACTAGCGACGGAAAGACCACCTCGTACTCTGAGTCTGGTCTCGATTCCAGTTGTTCCTCCTTCTCAACTTCGTCATCATCGTCGATAGCGCTCAGCGGCCGGCTCGCGTTTCGCTCTCCCCGAATGTGCCGAATAGACCGATGCTTGCTGTATGATTCGACCCTTAACACAACGTTCTCTAGACGAAACCCATCGGTGTCCTCCTGTGCTTGGCTCGCCTCGCGCTCCGTTCGAAACCCCAGGACTACGGTAGTTATGTCGCTATTCGGATACACGTTCTTGATGCGGATTGGTTGATATGGGGCGTAGAGATCGGGAACGGCACGATTTGCCATGTATGTGGGAACATTCTTGACGAAGATGAGGTGCTCGTCTTTCGCTCTGTGCTCACGAGTGCGACGCATCCTTGTGGTGGACTGTAGTTGGGAGTTGGCGGGGGTTGAGATTGAACGACGTAGATTATGAGCTATGAGCTACTTATGTGTCGCTCTGAAGCTGTTGCTAAATTGCGAGGCGATTGCGTGGGCGTGAAAAGACTTTCGACTGGCGTTGTGGAGGTGAAGTCGCGAAACGTCACGTGACAGGCAATGTTCCTGACGGAGGTAGCTTTCACTCGCGAAACGTCATCGCTACCGAACCCGTTATATATGCCATGGCGTTCCAAAATGTCTTACTCTTTGGGATTAAGGCCATAGCTTCCCGAAACAGACAATCAAAACTGGACGGGAGATCGAAACAGGCAAACGGATTACCGAAAGGGCGGCAAAACAAACTATGATGTCCAAAACAAACACGGTACACTCTCAAAATAATCAACTCGTAGCTGCGCCACGAAAAGTCTTCCAATAGAAGCCTCCCGAACACCTTCACAAGATCGCGCATTTGGTAATGAATAGCCGCTTGTACAAATTCGTGAATATGGTTACACAGCGGGGATGTAGCGCAGCCTTGAACTAGGTTCATGGGGTGCTTCATAATAACGTCCAAGTCTTTCTGCGATACGTGGTAACGAAAATTTGGACTAAATTGATCGTATAGTGGCGTGCTGATCTTGACATGTATCGATAGAGAATAGTTCGAGCCCACAACTCAAAAGATTATGAGAGTGTGAGGTCTGGAGGGAATCGGCGTTGGGTATCTTCAGATTGCAAAGGGGGATCACTTATGCATGTCAAGTCGGGCTGACGTCTTTTCAACGGAGCTTTTCGGCTGTGCGAACAATGTCTTAGCTACTTAATGTGGTGTACATCGAGTACAAGGTGAATGCCCGTTTGTATGTTCGAGGTCGCCATCACTCCCTATCGCGATTGCGCTATCAAGTCGCGGCGGCCCTCCACCAGTCCCTCTCGGTGAACCCTCCCTGTATATGTTGTTCCTGCGAATGCCTGCAACAATCCCAACCAACCCCACGAGCAACTCAGTAGTGACTGCCTGTCCCAACAACATGGCGTCTCAGTCCTCAACAACGTACTCTCTTCAAGAGCTCGATCGGCAATACCAAAGGATTCTCGAGTAAGCGGCCACATGATTTTCGTCCGATGCAGATACTGACTTGCCCACAGGCTCAAGGTACAGAGCAACGTCTCCCGACCCCTCTACAACGCGCACGATGCGGACGCGCACTGGCAGCGTTCGATACAGATGAGGAAGGAGAGGGATACTCTCGAGCGCAGCTATTCTCGCGGCATCTGTCGCTTGTTCTGTGACAACTTCCATCGTGCGCTTCCGCCCGAGCTTCGCGACATGGTGTACGACTACATCAACGCGCCCCGCAAGCGATCCCTGTCTTTCACGCCTGCAACGCGCGACAATCTGGAGTACTATGGCCAGGAAGTGACCGCCGAGCTAGCCGAGTCATTCTATCGCCATCAGGTCTTGTCAGCGTACATTCGAGAGCCCCCGCTCCAGGACGAAATGTTCGACGAAGATCTCGTCGGAGTTGCGCCGGCGAACGTGGCTCGTTCCGTGCAGCTGACCATGTGGAAGACTCCGGCTCTCTATGAGCGTAAACCGGAAGTAAATGCTATGTGGCAGTGTCACCACTACTTGGATCAACTGCAGCTCCGGAAACCAGGATTCAAGTTGGTCTTCGAGCTCGAGACTTCCGTCAACCACACCATCGAGGAGCTCATAGGTTGCGTGGAGACCTATTTCCGGGCGCTGAAGGCCCTACATGAGAAGGGAAGTACGGTATCAATCGCGGTAGATATCGGAAAACTGGAGAAGACAAACTCGCCCGGACCGCTTGCAAACAGGCGTCATGCTCTTTCCCGCGATATGTTCCTCTACCCGGTCTCGACTGCGACGTTTGAGGACTTCACGGCCCGCTTAAAGCAGGTAAGTTCCGATTATTGAGTAACGACGAGACACCTGGTGCTGACAATATATAGGAAGCTTTGTCCATTGGCATACAAGTCCAACAAGACCTCTAGCCTTTGAGACCTGAGTCTTGTTCAAATGAGCACCGAGAAATAGAATCTGTGAACACTGGCAAACGTGCGTTTGATCCTTCTTGGTCATCGGTGCACACGAGAGCATGAACATACAGGACCAGGGTGGTACTCCAATCTTGAACTATCTTCGGGTGCGATGTTCGAAGACTCGGTACCATTTCGCCCGAGATTAGGGCGGCGGACCGCGCGATCGGCGGGAGGCTTGAACGTGGTTAAATCATCCGATTGGCGCGAAGACTCTGGGGAAAATATGGGGAAAACGGTGCCCGCGAGATTGCTGCACACAGTCTTGGAAAAACGGGCTATAGTGTCGAGACAGGTAGAGGACCCGATCGCATTCCTTGCAACTGCCTGATGTAGAACACTTCCCGCTCCATTAGATCTTCCATAATTGCTCCGAGCATTCAGCCATTAATATACCCTCTTAAGTCCCCAAATAGTGCGCTTGTCCACGACAAACTTTCGCGTGTTTCTGTTGCAATGTTGCTAAGAACGCTCGTGTTAGCGCTGTCAGTATCGTCAGCGACTGCAAGTCCATCAAATGCCACGAAGACGTGCATTGTAAAGAGTAGCGGTACCAATCTCACAGATGACGCGCCCGCGATACGTGCGGCGTTTGAAGAATGCGGCCAGCACGGCAAGATTGTGTTCAGCCCCACGACCTATTACGTCAACACAGAGTTGGACATCAGAGGACTTGAAGACGTAGATATCGACATACAAGGAGAGCTTTTGGTACGATCGATTGTTGACTTTAGAAGACATCGACTGACACATTGAAGTGGAGCACCGACATCCAGTACTGGCTCAATGCGTCTCTCCCAGTCGGCTACCAGAACCAGTCTACGGCGTTCATACTCGGTGGCAACAATGTCCGCATCAACGGCCATGGGGTCGGAACCTTCAATGGAAACGGCGATTATTGGTACCAGTGGATTAGGAAACAGAGCAACACATCAAACTATCCCGGCCGTCCGCACCAGATCACCTTCAATGGCTTGACCAACTCCGTTGTGAAAGGCCTGAGATTCCTGCGAAGCCAGATGTGGACCATGTCGATCATTGACAGCCATCACAACAAGTTCGAGGACATCTTCGTCAACAACACCGGGAATGTAGTGTCGAGCTGTATGTGATGACCATCTCTTTAGCCTCTTCCTTATGCTGACTTAGAACAGCAAACACCGATGGCGTCGACACTTTCTTCTCCTCCAACATCCTGTTTCGCAACCTCACTGTCTACAATGGTGACGACTCCTTCTCTTGCAAAGCCAACAGCACCAACATCACCCTGCTGGACTCACACTTCTACCACGGCCTCGGTATCGCCATTGGCTCCATCGGACAGTACAATGGCAGATTCGAGACCATCGAGAACATCCGTGCCGAGAACGTCTTCTTCTCAGACACCCTGCACGCCTTCTACGTTAAGACTTGGACCAACGACCAAAACGGATATCCGCCAAACGGCGGCGGTGGCGGCCGCGGGTACGCGCAGAACATGGTGATGAAGAACCTAACGATCGAGGGCACGAGAGGTGCAGCGTTCTCGATATCTCAGTGCACGAGATTCAGCGGCGCGCCGGGGGTGGGGAATTGCACAAACAGCCAGTTCCAGGTGCGAGACGTTGAGATTAGTGGGATGAAGGGTATCACGAGGGATCGGAGAACGGTCAGTCTGCAGTGCAGTGCTGTTGCGCCGTGCACAGATATTGCGCTCGATGGGATTGATCTGAGATATTCAAATGGGACATCAGTGCGGAACTTCTTGTGTGGAAACGTCGTTGGGAACAAAGGATGGAATTGCACCGGCCCCGTTTGTGTAGGAGGAAGCGCCACGGGAGGATGTTGATTCGATTTGAGAATATGCGGTTCATGGGTTAGGCATCGAGGGCGCTGAGTGCCGTGAACTGGGGTGACGACGTCATTGGCCGGTTGAAACGCGCTAAGCACGCGCCCCTGCTTTCGGTGAATTGGACGCGTCTGAGTCGGTACAATACATAGGTCTTTACATGTGCTTCCGTCATCTCTAAATTGGATAACCCTCTGTTGTGGTTATTGAAATCTACCATGATCTACCTTTCGACAATTGTTTGGATGCAAGGCAGACAGGCAGAGGTCCGTAAGACCACCTCATCCCGTAGAGGACGAAAGAAGACCTGGGCGCTCGTGTTCTTGGCGAGATGGCATCACTGTAAGGCCGGTTACTCGTCTCCCTGTAGTTATTATTTATCTATTGTGTATCCTCGATGTATTTGCGCGCTTCCAGAGCAACCACCTACTTGGCAGGCAACCTCTTGGAGGCTGTCACACCCTCGTATGGCTTGGTGGAAAGCTGTTGAATGAACTGAAATCCTTCACGAGTGCTCGAGAAGAGTACTTGAACGGACATTGATGGCACGTAGGGGAGAGCATCCTAACATTTCGGAGTCAGTCATTGGCTGGCAATGCGGGATTTCCAGGCATGTTGTGACGCCGGATACTCGATCTGGGCTCAAATCCCGCTAATTACATTAGATAATACTCTAAAGAATCTGCACGCCTTCCGTGATAGCGACTAGGTGAATCATCCGAGGTGAAAGTGAAATGAGACCACTCGTCACGTGGCTTGGCGTTTACAATCGCCACTGCCCCAGCAACAGCCCCACCAAGGTCACTCTTGCCCATTTGACCGCCCTTCACAGTATCCAGCCTTGTCTCCTCTTCTTCTTCAGCAACAGCCCGCGCCTCCACACACGTTCACGGCTTCAGTCTCTGACCAACCCGCTAATCGTACTTTCTGGACACCTACAGGATCATCTCCCGCGATCATGACCAACGAACACGTGATGCAACAGTCGACTAGGTTATTTGACGCTGCTCCGAGCAAGGCCTGGCGCGAAGATGCTCTCAGGTAAGCTTGCCTTTCGAGTAGCAAGGCGCATTCTACTGACACGGGTTCGCAGGACGCTCGACGACATCACTAACCTGAAACGAAGATTTCGCGACCAATGTGTAGAGTTCGAGAAGACTCGCAAACTCGCGGAGTCAGAAAAGGTCTACAAGCTCGCAGAGCTTGCCAACCACCTACCAGCCACGAAAGAACTTGTTCCCGCACTTGTCAAGCCAACTTCCCAAACGCAGAAGGCGTTCGCAGCTCAAAAGACACAGCTCAAGAAGACGACACGGGCTCTCAAAGCGGCAAAGCGCAGCTTTGAAGATCAGGTGAACCAAGAAGCGAAGCAACACTGCCTATCTATCTTCAGCGCCATGTACGACAAGCTTCCCCGCGAGCTACGTGATATCATTCTCGATCACCTCATCCCAAACACGAACGCCACGTTCTACAAGGGCAAAGATGGCAAGGTGCAAGTTGCCAACGGCTGCTCTGATCTCCAGCACGTCTTCGACGCCTCCTTCACTGGTAGCGGTGTCCATCGCGATGCTATCGAGGCGCTCGTTCGCAAGGGCGCCCGGTTTGACTTTAGACGCTGCCACAATCTCATCGCGCAGACCTTTGCGCAGTACGACTTTCCTCTCGCGCTGACTCTCACCAAAGTCGGCTTTAATCTCAACGCATACGACATTAAGACAAGGGAGAAAGGACGTGCCGGCCTTGACGCCCTCTATCAGCTTCAGAGGGGTTCCAGCATTCACGTCTTTGTTGAAGCTGACGGCAAGACTCAGGAGCAAGTCGGACGCTCTTTCCGGCAGATCACACGCGCCTTCATGGCAGTCTTCAGTGCTCTGAAAGACGCCGGATACGTTGTCAATATCATCATGAATGCGAACTACATACGCTCTAACGTTACGAACGACGTCGACAGCCGCTTCAGCATCATCCACGAGCAGGACTTCCGGTACAATTTTAGCCTGGCTGAGCTGAATGCAAAGTCTCCAGAGGTCGAGAAGAAGCTCAGAGAGGCATGCCGACTGTCCTGGATGAATCCTTACAGGGGACTAACGTTTGCAGACCTTCGAAACTTTTGGTGAATCGTGGGCACACAGGCTTCATGTGGAGGAGTAGAAGTGGTGGGGTTAGAAGGGTCTAGATAGAATCAAGTTCTAACGGAACTTCATTTGGTTCTATATACTGTATCGTGGTGGTCTTCACGGCATCCACGGATGTATTATGTTGTAGTAGGAGTGCGTGAGAAGTTCCAAGTGAGATGATGCCGATTAAAGCCAAGGTCCAAGCTGCATATCTTCAGACATTGCACGCCCTAACCCCTTCGCCACTTGAGGAACCGAGGAGGTCCTCGAATAACCAAGAACTTTACACGAGCGTCGCCCTGATATGCGAAGACATTCAGGCCTATATACTGCTGTTAGATCTCACGTGCCTTTACTCCCACCTCGTCCATCTTCTTCCTCCCATCCCCACCTTCGTCAGCCGACTCTCCTACCTCACTACCAACACCCATGATCACCTCTCCGGTCCTACCCTCAAACTTCTCGGCTATCTCTTCAAGCGTACATCCCTTTGTCTCGACAAACGTAAAGTATGCGATGACGAGAAACGCAAAATCCCAAGCTGCGTTGATAAAGTAAAAATTCCAGCCGAGATTCTGCATAGCATATGCCATTGCGAATGAGGCGAGGAGACTGATGAAAATGTTAGAGATTGATTGGAAAATAAGCGATAAAGACGTACCCGAATCCACTGTCGAGCATGCGGAAGATTGCGATACCTGTCGCGCGAAGCTTGAAAGACGAAACTTCCGTGGGGTATAAACTCGTCATGGGCGTAATGGAGAATGCATAAAAGCCTTGGAAGAGAAATATGACGGCAATGGTGCCGTAAATTCCCGAAGTGTTGTCGCTTTCGCCATAATCTATCTTCGTGTTAGCCAATTTCAAAATCCTTCAACATTACATTGTGCATGGGATTGAGAGACTGACGTTTGATCAGTCCACCGATCATACACAGCGTGACCACCATGCCGCCGACCCCAATGAAGGTCTGAATTCTCCGACCCAGGATGTCGAGCATGAAGCTGCCGACGATGGCGACGGCAAAGGACCAGCAGTTGATGATGACCTGGACCTGCGTTTGTGTTCGTGTGCTAGTTATGCCAGCTTGAGTGAGAATTTTGCCTAGGTAATACCTACGACGGATCAGTGAGCTCCTATGAAAGTAGGTGTGACGTGGAATATCGACTTACGAGATGATGAAATTTCCAAACATGCTAATCATCGGTCCGAACGTGCACAGGATCACCAGTCTTCTGCGATTCGCTTTCGTCGATATGATTTCCCTCCATGGGTTTCTTGGGTACTGCTTCGCTTCTGCGCGAATCGTGTCGCGAATATCGTTCATTTGCCTCGCTCCAGCTTGCACGTCCAGATGGTCTTTGCCTTGCATGATGAGCAAAACCTCTAATGCCTCGTCATCGCGCTCGCGTGAGATGAGCCATCTTGGTGACTCAGGAATGAATGGCACGATAGCTGCAGCTATTAAACTTGGCACGAACTGCAAGAGCGAGGGCAGGCGCCACGCCCACGTGCTGTTGATATTCTGACTTCCGTAGTTCACAATTGCGGACGCCAGACTTCCGACGTAGAAGCAGGAAAAGAACAATCCCAGAACTCTTGCTCGGTTTCGCGGAGGGAGTAACTCGCCCAATAGCGTCGGTGCCGCACCGTTACTGATGGCCGAGCCAATACCAACGATGATACGTGCTGTGACGAACATTCCAACATTCTGCGAAGCGGCTTGGAGAATGATGCCAATGACGCTCACGATAGAGGCAATGTAGATGGCGCGACGGCGGCCAAAGTAATCGGGTACAGGTTGCATGAGGAACGAACCAATGATACCACCTATCCACATTGCGGCATTATTAAGACCTTCGGTCGCTGTGTTCAGATGGAAGTATTCTGAATAAGACGGGAGGATGAGGAGGCCATTCATGACGGATGAATCATAGCCTAGAGTCTGGAGCCGCGTCAGTGGCAGTCGCGGTCATGTGGCCTAGTGGGCTCTTGTGAGTCCCAGGACATTTTGAAGAAAGACATACTGCAGAATTGACGATGGTTGCGGCCAAGAGTAGAGGCATGAGAATCCAATGATCGGCTGGGACGATCTTCGAGACATGTTTGCGCTCAAATTGGCTCGCCATGCTGGTTTCTACTTGAAAAGGATTGATCGATACACTCGAGCAGTTCGGGCATGCGGGAGCAAAACTAACGCTGAGGGAGTAATGAGGGCTGAAGAGCCTTCGCTCGTGAGATGAAGAAGGAGAGCACGACGTTCTTTCTGCCGAGCGACCGAACGGAGAGTGATATACATCGCCGTATCAAGCACCGATAAACAGAGGGCGCATTTTCGACCTGGGATTGTAGGTCGCTCAGCCAAGTCGACTGCTGATAACACTTCCAGCTCCCTAGAAGAAGTGAACATATCAGTGAGTATGCACCCGACCTAGTAATGGGAGGTGATGCCCATGCTTGCCGTCCAATCAGCGAATGCGCAATGAATCGGTGTCGCATACCTACAGGCGGCAACTAGGGTACTTCATCAGACCCCAGGCTAAAGTAGCCGGAAGAGGACCTAGGGCTTCTGAACTGGCCCGAGCTCGGCCGAGTAGACCCACTTTGAGGCTGCATGATTCCCCACCATCTCCACAAATGTCTACTACGGTTATCGTCCAAGCAGATAAGGACCAGTAGTGAACAGTGGGGTGGACGTTTTGGCGGTGCATCGCCCAAGACTTCCTCGCGTGACGTCTGGAATCACGACCGTCCTTGCCATTCTGTGGTATCAGGAAACCACTGCAATTCATCCCTTGGTCCTCATCGAACGTGCAAAGCGCCGGCCATCGAATCAAGATATGCCTTCAGTAACGCGAGAATGGCCGCCGTGGCCTGAATTCACATCACCTGACTCCTCAGATGGCAAAGATACCAGTCTTCTATCAATGAAGAAGGCTATGATCGCCGAGTACGGTGCCGATACGCTTCGCCAGAGCTGGATAAAAGTCTGCAACGAGCTTCAAGCCGTTACCGATGAAATCGTTGAAAAAGGAAAGGGGATAATCCCGATATTCGACACAGCTCAGATCCTAGCGGAAGGGTTCACCGAGTCAGACCAGGCTGAGGTCAAGCGCATCGGTGCGTTCATCTGTCGGTCCACAATACCCGAGGACGAGATCAGTACACTTTACGATGACATGTCGAAATACGTCTCAGACAACAAGGCTTCCATCCAGGCCTGGCCGAAGGAAAGTCCCAGCATGTTGATCTTGTACAGCTCGCCCACCCAGAACACGATCCGTTCGCATCCCAGCCAACTCGGATTGCAGCTAAAGCTGAATGAGCTCTGGCATGGCTATGATATATCCGAAGGTACATCACCTGAGCCTCTAGCTTATTTCGACGGTCTTCGCGATCGTGCGCCAGGCCAGCCTTTTCTCGGTCTTGGTCCACATATCGACGCTGGAAGTCTGAGTCGTTGGGCAGATCCAGCGTATCGTAAAGTCTACGACAATATCTTTCGTGGAAATCCAGGAAACCATGACTCGTTCGACATCAGTCTACGCAAGGACGCGGACCCAGCGCTGTACAAAGCGCCGGCCCATTCTTCAGTCCTGCGCACCTTCCAGGGTTGGACTGCTCTGACGCCAACGCAACCGCGCGAGGGAACGATCATGGTGTACCCAAATCTGAACAGCGTCATTGCGTACGTCCTGTTGCGACCGTTCTTCCAGCCACCGAAAGAGGAAGACGCTGATGTTATGGATCCGTACGCTTGGACACTGAGTGAAGAAGACGGTTGGTTCCCCGGGACATTCAAGAGTCAAAGTCAGCGCTTGAGTCGAGCCTCCCATCCCCACTTGAGACTGGAAGAATGTCTCGTGCACATGCCCAAGGTTAACGCTGGAGATACGGTGTGGTGGCATTGCGATGTAAGTTGAACTCCTCGCTGCCAAGCTCAATCGGCTTGTACCACAGTGCTAATGGCGTTATAGGTCTGCCATGCCGTTGACACCGAACATTTGGGCAAACAGAATGCCGCCGTGGCTTTCATAGGGTCGTGCCCGACTACCCCAGTAAACAGCGATTACATAAGACGACAACTAGAAGCCACGCTGGCAGGTCGACCTCCGCCCGATTACGCTACAGGCGATGATACCGACGCGGATGAGACGAAAATGAGGGGCTATGTCGGCCTCGATCGCTTAAGTAGCGCAGCACGAGGAGCCTTCGGATTCGATAAGCCGGAATAGCTGGCTTTGTACGTTGGAAATCAGTACAATCGTACGTGTACCATAATCAGAATAGAAATATCATGATGCACCTGAGCTTCTCGTATGTTGGCATTTGCTGCTCGTCTCGGTAGGCAGTCACCTCACCACGGACAATGACCATCTCTCGAACGTAGCTCTCAGGCTTTCCGCGACGTATACAAGTGCCGCACGGCATGCACTTGTCGCATTTGACTTTGCGCGACGACCAAGGGACGCAACTGCGCGGGGCACGTTGCGTCGTCCCGGTAGAAACGAGACGATCCTGAGACATGACAAGGGCGATATGATGGCGTCCAAAACCGTATACTTGAAATTCGCAGCTCCAGTGTACGATAGTCGTCCATCTCGCTGACTGAAAAGTGGGAAGGTGGTGACAGATGCCGGTGCCGGTGCCGAGCAAGAAGGTGCGGCTCATCCGAACTCGCCCGAGAGCGACTTCCCCAGTTCTGGCCTAGCGTTATCTCACTTTGCATGCACACGAACGCCGATTGCCAAACTTCACACCTATAGCAATCAAGTTCAATCAGAATTGAAATCACAAGCAACCGTTATGGATACGGTTTTGGTTTTCCAAGGCGCTGTCGTGCACTCCCTAGATCCTTCGAATCTGGAGATACTCGATGACGCGACAATCATCGTCACCAACGGTCGCATATCTGCATTCTACAGATCGAGCAGTCAAGTTCCGTCCAACGCAATTTCACAAGATGCTGTAGTTCGTTCCTTACGAATTGGCGAATTTCTCATCCCAGGTTTTGTCGACGTTCACAACCACGCGCCACAATGGCCGATGCGCGGTCGCGGCCAAGGTCTGCATATTCTCGACTGGCTGGACCAAGTGACGTTTCCGGTCGAGGCTCGTTTCGCCGACCCGGGATATGCTACCCGCATTTATGAAGATACCGTCGATGACTTCCTCCGCCACGGCATTACAACAGCCTCATACTACAG
The DNA here is from genome assembly GCA_001748405.1 of Paraphoma sp. B47-9. Classification (NCBI taxonomy): domain Eukaryota; kingdom Fungi; phylum Ascomycota; class Dothideomycetes; order Pleosporales; family Phaeosphaeriaceae; genus Paraphoma; species Paraphoma sp. B47-9. The sequence continues at coordinate 29,122 of BCLK01000258.1, forward strand.
CTCACGCCACGCGGAGGCCACCCGCATCTTGGCCGATACTTGCCATCGCAAAGGTCAACGCGCTTTCATCGGCAAGTGCAACATGGACCGTAACGCGCCCGACTATATCTGTGAGGCCGACGCCCAGACATCACTTCAAGAGACGAAAGAGTGTATACAGCACATCCGCGGCTTGCCAGGGTGTGGGACAAACGAATCATCCACACTCGTACGACCAGTTGTAACGCCACGATTCGCTATCTCATGTACATCAGAACTGCTGCAAGGACTGGGAGACCTCCTGAAGCGCGATAAAACGCTGGCAATGCAAACCCATTTCAACGAAGCGCAGCAGGAAATCGATGCGACCAAAGATTTGTTTCCTGAATTTAAAGGCAGCGAGGCCGATTTGTATGAGAGTTTCGGTCTCTTGAACCGGCGCAGTATTCTGGCACATTGTACAATCATGACAGACTACGAGAGAGAAAGGATTCAAGCGTTACAGTGTGGTGTCGCACACTGCCCTATCGCCAATATGACAGTTGGAGGCGGCTTCATGGTTGCACCAATCCGAGACTTCCTGCGTCGTGGTCTCAAAGTCGGGCTTGGTACAGATAGCGGCGGCGGCTGGGCTTCGCAGATGCTGGCAGTCATGCGGCAGACTCTGATCGCTTCAAATGCACGGGAAGTACTATCTGGAGGCAATGATAAGGCACTCTCACTGGAAGAAGTGTTTTATTTGGCTACCACAGGCGGCGCCAGAGTATTGTGTCTGGAAGACAAAATCGGCAATTTCGAGGTTGGCAAAGAGTTCGACGCAGTTTGGATTACTACAACATCCGACCTGACGTCAATTATGACTCCGGTAGAGGAAGAAGACTCCTTGCGGACGAAGTTTGAAAAGTTCGTGCTTACAGGCGACGATAGGAATATGGCTCATGTCTTTGTCCGAGGTCGAAGAGTGGCTGGCAATAGCAACGAATGGACATGATGCTGGGCGATGACAAGACCAGTACATGCTCTTGGAACCGGACCAGACCAGCTACCAGCGATTTCTCGGCTCCTCATCACACTTCCGTGGCTTCGGTCACGAGTTTAACACAGCCTCACCACCGGTCGGACTTGGAGTCACATTTGTTTGTGCTAAACAAATCATTTCCTCGAATGCCAAAACGGTTGGGTGACAGATGACCTACTTCAGCTCCTGGCACTCGCCCAGACACCAGACAGGCCTGAAAAGGTTTCCACGACAAGACCATTTCGGGGCTTGTGCGTCTCAATCGGGTAGAGATGAAAGCTGGCTAAGCACAACTCTCGCTTAAGGTTACCTGCTCAGTGCAACTACAGTTGCGATAGTCGTCCCCATTCCAATAGCGCAGCACATAGTGGGTCCCGGACGGTCCGGCCCAGCCACGCCATCGGGACGGTCGATCACACGCGGCAACCCCGCCAGCTGAACCCTCGGCACTCACCATGGACCTAAACCGAAAGAAAGCGATGTAAGTGCGACCTTCCGATCGTCGGGCTACACTTTTCTACTCTCAGAAAGCCATTTCGTCCGCTACAGCCACGTATTGGAACAGGTCGGCGCGAATATTCTCAAGTGCTAGTAGAGCTCCGCTTACCTGCGCATATAGCAGCTCACGGGCCCTCAGTACACCCAGGATCGTTTCACCAAACATGTCAAGGTGCAGTACACCCAATTCAAGCCGCCGAGAGTCCACATGCATTCCTCAGCCATTCCTACACGTAGCACTCATGCACCAACATAGTTGGCGTCCCAGGCCCAGGCTACGGCGGCATTTCCGCGCCCCTAACACTGTGTTTTGCGCTATGACAATCGATAGCTTTGCTCTGAGGTGATCTGAGAATTCAGCTACGCCAGGAACTTGCCAAGTACTCGTGATCAACGGGGCCGTTGCAACTTGCCATTTCAGCTTGTATAAATAACAAAAGGTTTAGAGATTCTATCGCTCTCACAATTACACAACACAGCTGCGAATCCCATCAGGCTCGCATAAAGTCTTCCGGTATTATGGCCTACATCCATCGCATCGAGGTCGTTCGGCCAACTCCACAACCTATACTTGTGACAGACGGCCATGAAGACCTCCCGGCAGATCAAAACTGGAAGGGTACTGGCAAGGCCGAGCCGGGCGAGTCAGTCCTCTACCTCCGAGGCACAAGCGGCGCATCGGAAAAACCTTTTGCGTTCCTGCAGCAGCACGACCGGTGGACGCTCGAAGTGGAAATCCATAATATCGGCCCGGAGTATTTAGGCTACGACTGGTCACTCAGGGTAGAAGACCAGAACACCAAAGCCTGGAGAGGAAACGGAGATAAGGTACTAAATTCTTGGTCTAAAGAAGTGAAAGAAAGTAAGGTTATCTTTTCGCTGCCCTTCAATGCCAACATCCCACATGGTCTGTGGGGCGAATACTTGTTCTATATGGCCTTGCCTGTGTCGACCACAGGCAGTGACGATCCCCCGAAGTCAAGGATCGACCTTGAAACAATTCCACTCGAATTGTATTATCTCCGAGCTCCAGAGCTACCCAAGTTTTTCGACAGCGGCGTCCCTTTACTCTTCTTCCGGATGTTTCTCCTGCCGCAAAGACACGGAAGGAAGGACTTCACGGAAGCCACTTGGGTCAGCAACGTGACCGAAATCTGTTTCGGTAGTAGAAAGCCTTTCGATGGCTCGAGATCCTTTACCAACGACCACTGGTTGGTGTATAACACCGGTGATGGATCTCCTAGCTTTGCCACGCAGTATGGCGAGGCTGGCATCAATCTGGACGCATGGCTTGATGCGTATCGGAATTGGAAGCAGCACGGAGTCGTTACCCGTGTCAATTGTTATGACCAAGCTGCAGTCACCGAACTGGCCTTATGTCTGGGCATATCACATGAGCGCGTTCACTGGGAGTTCCACCAGGTCTACGGATTCATCTACTCAGACATCGTGGGGTGGGAAAAGGTCAACAGTCCGTACTTCGACAATATCGAGACATTTCAGAAGTACAAGGACAAGAAGGACCCAGCTCGCCAGCCGTTCAGAAACCATGCCTACTTGTCATGGTCGAAGGTACCACTTACGTCAGAGCAATATGAAGCTTACAACACGCAAGTAGGGGGCGTCAAGACCAGAGAAGAATACGTCAAGGCTGCAAATAAGTTCAACGAGGAGCATAAGCTGAATATGCTCATGATTGACTCATGCGGCGGGCCTCATGTCGGGAACGAAACACGGGATGAATACGAGGCTAGCGTCGAGCATGTGGACCTAAAGAACCCTTTTTCTTCATATGTCAAGGACGATTACAGTAATTATCCTAAGCGTTGAATCGAACAACATCACCTTGGCGCCGGTGTGTCTGCTGCATCTTGGTTCCACCATCTGCCCTCCTACAAGACCGAGAGGTACACCAAGGCCATCGACGACCTGACCCGCATGACAACACACCCAGCACTCGATTATCTGCGCGTTGCACTGGACATAGAAAAGCTACTGCAAATCTTCCAGACATACGCTACCAGAGGTATGGAGAGGACCTGGACGAACTTCGAGCAATACATCATTCGCCCATACACATCATCCGATGGAACAACTGTCTACGAAGCCAAAACGAGTTTCGCATTGGGTAAAGATATGCGGATGGACCGCTGTGCCGCGATGCGCGTCCTAGTCAACAAATCTCCATTGGTGGTGCAGAAAGCCATGGTTGAGCATCTGGCATTCAAGGCACTTTCCGTCGAGAGCCCAAACACCGATATCACAGGAAGAGGACATATTTACAACGTGGACCCATATCGTAGTACGAGGCCGGTTGTCGGGAGTTATTACACCAGAGCATTCTGGTGGTATAATGTTGCAATTGAGGTTACGATTGAGGAGAAGGCGGAGTGGGTCAAGCGTGATAATTACGTCTTGCAGATGGTGTTGGAGGCTTTGGTGAAAATGTCTGCGAGGGGTTCATAGAAAGAGGCTCTCATGTAGCACAATGGACCGCGAGTAAGATGTCGCTCGGTGACAGCATGGGTCACACCTAGATGACATTCGCTATCAATTTCAACGAACATCTGTACCCCTGCTTTTAGTCCTTCCTGTTGTGATCCAGCTTTACTGTCGGCTACTCTTTCAGCAAGGTAAGACTTCGACAAATAGAGGTTGGAAGATTCGGATATCATAAATATATTTCTGGGTATATCTTGCTCAGTCAAACACGACCTTCTTTCCTGCACCAGCCGGCGCCCTGACATCGATCTTGATTTGCTTCTTCTCCTTGGCCAGCTTTGCAGCCTGCCAACTCGGGTGCAACTCGCCCGCATCATCTCTCTTCTTCTCCACCTTCTTTTGGCCGAGCGGTATAGTGTTCTCACCGCTTTGTTGCGGTCCATATCCTCGTGGATTGATGCCAACGGCACCACGCTTAGGATCCCAGCCTTTGTCACGTTCTTGCTTCTCGATATGCTTAGCTTTTGCGCCAAACTTGGCTTCAGCAATCTTCTGGCGGGCGCGTTGACCGCGTCGGTTCTTGCGCGGTGCGAATTCAGCGTCGAGGTCAGACGCGTCGGAGTCGGAGCCCGCTATGTACGTGGCATGGCTGAGAGACGGAATGAAGGCAGATGAGGTAGGCTTGGCTTCAACCCGTGTCTTTGCTCTGGCTTTAGTTGTCGGAGCCGCAGCTTCATCCGAGTCTGACTCGGACATGTCTGAGGGCGGCGCTATGCGACGATCGATGGCAACGTCATCGCTGTCGCTGCCGCTGAAGCCTTGAAACGAGTCGTCCTCTTCGTTTTCCGACACCAGATCGTCATTGGGGTCGTGATCGCTCTCGCTGTCGCCCATACTTGGTGGACGCGCATCTCCCGCAATTGAGCCCTCGCTGTCATCTTCGCCAGATGATGGCGCTGCTATCCGCGCACTGAATGCCGAATATGGGTCTCCTTCCTCGTCACTCATGTCGAGCATGTCCTCATCTTGTTTTTCTTCCGCCTTCGCCTTTTTCCGATTGGCAGGCGCATTGATCGCGCCTTCCTTTCCCGCCGCGTCCTTGCCCGTTGCAACGAGCGCTTTGAGGTCGTCAACGCAGTCATCCACTGCTTTCTTGACGGTCGCGACCTTGTATAGCCGCGCCAGCACATTCAATGTTGCAGGATCTGTGCTTCCCTTCTCTACACCTTCCACCCAAGCTTTCAGAGCCTCATGTTCCTTCAAGCTCTTTACCCTCCCAAATGTCTTCCGCAAGTGCAGGTCTGCTACCTTCTCCAGCTCCAAGCTCTTTAGCACCGCATATTCCGCGTCCAACCGCGCTATCGCTTTTGCATCGCCTTTCGCTAGCGCCGTCTTCTTCCTACGACTGTGCTTTTGACGTTCCAATCCGGCTCCCAGTCGCAGAGCTGCTACAAGGGACTTTTTCGCATCGAGGATCCGGCGGTTGCACGTGCGTTTTTGGGACTTGAGGGCGGCTTCTACCGGGTCTGGAGAGGAGGACGGTGCGGGTGAGGGAGAGCCTTCGACGCGCTTCCGCTTTACCATTGTGAATTGGAGGTTTGGTTGTCATTGCTGTGCTTTGGAAATTTTGGCAAGAGATGTCTTATCGATAAGGTATCGGCTAATCTTGCCTCGGTTGATCTTTAGCGCGTCATCACACCTCACTTTTCCCTTTCACCTACCCCCTTCCACTCCTCATTATGCAGTACGCACAACCAACGCGCGCTACTATGGTCATACAGGGGTAATCCAGCACCACTGAGCGTCGCAATGAGTCCTTTGTCTTCTGGTCGACGATGTCAATGGCGCCGGCAATCAGACCATTGGATCAATAAACGCGCAGTGCAGAAAAATACTATTCATTGAAATCATGGAGGTATGACGCTACTAGTGCAGCAATTCCCCTTAGTATTTATTCCTGCTTCCATCTGGCAGCGACGGTTTCATGTCGCAGTCACCCTCGCAGCCATTACTTCAGTTGCACGGCCTTGCGTAATGCGGACGTTTCGTACCAACCAGCGAACACACCAATCCCTATACACGCAGGCTCTCTCATCTCCCTACCGGGGATATTCCGTTGTTGCGAGAACACATCTCCATTACCTTGTCTCTGTGGGCTTCCGGCGTAATCATTCTAGCCCGGAAATCGCGAAGACTCCCTCATTCCACGATGGGGTGGTATAGATCCATTCGGAGCTGGCTACCCAGATGGGCGAAATCGCGAACTATCTCGCAGTGGTTCTCTTACGCCCGGAAATCGTGAAGAATTCCTCATCTCGCCGCTGCCTTGTCGAGGGCCGCTCAAAGCTGGATGCCCTGGTGGATAGAATCGCGAGCTATCTCGCAATTGCTCATTCATGCCCATGCGCCCTGCCTGAAGCTGTGGCTGGAGACTCTGGCCGCTACCACCTCTATATGGGCTACCCGGCGCCGATTGATTCATACCTGGATATCTACTTCGAGAGCCCGAGCCGCCATCTTCGCAGAACTTTGAGCTGCTTCGTGCGGGTTCTCCCAACCCGGGCATCCCAGGTGGTGGTGACGGGTAAGCACCACCACTACCACCGCGTACTTGTGCATCCTCTGGCCCGAAATCCTCCATTCCCGATGGACCGCGTGGGAACGGTGTGCGACCGCCGAAAGGCATCTGGGGGTCTTCCTGTGCATCAGCGTACGGAGAACCAAGGCCCTGTGATGGACCCTGAAAGCCGCCATGACCGTCTGGCCCCGGGAAGCCTTGGCCGTGTGGAAGTCCGCCTGGCTCCGGGTATACATCATCTCCGAAGTTAGGAGTTTCTTGCACTATTTACAAGTTAGCTCTTCTGGCGTTCAGCTCCGCAGTATGGCAGCTGGCACCTACTAGCTGGGTGAAACCCTCCTGGGGGCGATCCATGCTGTGCTCTCATTGAATTCCTATCGTCATCTTTCTTCTTGTCCTTTTTCTTCTTACCGAACATTTCCTCCCAGATACTGGGTTGATGTTTCCGCACCCAAGCTTTACGTGTATGCTTTCCGGTTCCCATGGTTTGTACAGCACGTCGATATCACGAAAAACAAGCAAATAGTAAGCGAAGCGCATATTGTCGCAAGATAAACGTATTTTGCGTTACAAGTCACGCATCACCTGTTCATTGCAAGATCAAGCATTCAATATGCGTTCACAGTTGACCACCACATTCACCACATTCACTGACACATTCCAAAACTCCTTCGCCAAAAAACGCCACTTCGCAACTGCCACAAATCACTGAACCTGGCTAATCCCGTCTTGCACTTCATCGCTAGGCAGCCTTGCTCTGCTCCAAGCACATGATGGAGCATCATTTTCCATCGTCAGTGGCGCCGTCACCATACTCCTGAGCTTGAATATAAGCAAAGCGCATGCCATGCTGGTACGCTGCAGTTATCACGCATACAGTCTGGGTAATGAAGAAGAATTCTGATCTTGGGAACATTCAATTGTCTAGATCTATAACTATACGAATCTCTAATCATGAGTGGGTATATTTCATCCTCATCAGTACCAGAGCACCAGTCTATCGCCACAATCCCAATCCCTCCTTTCTCCTCACAGCAACATGCATGAACAAATAGACGCAGACACCGAATCCCAACATGCCCGAAATGACACCAAAGCCCATGAGATACTTGGGCTTATCGTCGGCAGGGAAGAGGTAGGCGCCATAAATCTGCGCAAGATTGCCCATGGCATTGACAAGCGCCAACGCAATGGCCCTGACTTCCGGCTTCATCGATCCAAATGTTGCGCTGGCGAAAGACAGTGCGACGGCGTTGGAGGCCCAGAGACCGGCGGCCATGAGGACGAGTAGAGCGTAACGCGCTTTGAAGTCGTAGATGGTGCATACGAGGATGGAGGTTATCAGCGAGAAGCCGAGCCAGGACGAGATGACGACACCGCGGTGGTTCGAGATGGAATCGGCGAAGTAGGTAGTGATGGCTGTGCAGACGAAAGCGACAGCGTAGATGGGAACGGTCATGTATTGGGCTTGGACGGTGGAGGTGTAGCCGAGACCGTTGACGAGGGTGGGGTAGAAGTATGAGAGGGTGGATGATCCAACGATGACCTGAAGCGAGTTAGGTATAGGTTGATGTGGTGTTGCGGAGGTGTTGGCTTACCATGTAGCCGGCGATGAAGCCGATAGTCCTCCAGTCCGTGATAGCAAGCTTGAACGACAGCAGCTTGCCCATACGTTCTTCGCCCTCGGAGTGGGTTTGGACACCGCCTTCGCGAAGACGGGCAATAGCGATCGCGCGTTCGCGCTCAGTAAGGCGCTTGCTGTTGGCGGGGAAGTCGAGAAGGATGAAAGATGCGCAGATAGCCCAGACGATGGTGGCGATACCTTCAATGATGAACAACCATCTCCAGCCACGCAGGCCGCCTGTGCCCTCCATTCCACCGGTGATAGCGCCGGCCAAGAGACCTCCAAAAGCCCCAGACAGGATAGCGGCGGACATGTAGACGCCGAAACGCTTAGACTGTTCCTCTTTCTTGTACCATGAACTGATGATGAGAAGGATACCGGGTGCAAAACCGGCCTCGAACACACCAACCAGGATACGGAGAACAACGAGGTGCTTGAAGTCTTGAATCACAGCCATGACGCAGGTGAGCGCTCCCCAGATGACCATGATGACTGGGAGATAGATGGAAGGCTTGAAGCGGACGAGAAGCATATTGGAAGGCGGCTCGAAGACAACATATGTGACAAAGAATACAACCAACGCGATCGAGTATTGGTTGGATGTGAGGTGGAGGTCGGTAGCCATGCCAGCGATCCTGGCATTGCCAATGCTGGGTTCATGTTAGAGATGATACACAAGTCTTTGCGACGATGCATACTTGGTGCGGTCCATGTACGACAACAAGTACATCAGCCATATCGTTGGGAGCAAGAAGAGATCGATCTTTCGAACAAGCTTCTTCTCCTCTTCGGGCGTCCATGTGAGCTCCCCATCGGTCACTTCAATCTGCTTGCTGTTGTCCATGTCCTTGAGGTCTGCGGCCTCCAAGGACTGTGGCGTGGACGACATTCTTCTAGAAGGGGCGAGGAACAAGAGAAGCTCTTAGCGATCCAATCGGAGACTGTACTGCGTCGAAAAAATGTCGTGCAGCTCGGCGTGAAACACAAGACCGAAGTGCTGGGATGCAGATAAGTGATGAGCTACCCCAGACCTTATATATGGAGGCCTCGTAGAGTAGTCATGTTTTCGTGAGTATTGTTTCAACTGAGTAATGGCGCCCCAGATTCCTCGGCCCTACTCCTTTCGTCTACCCCAGGCCCCGGATTCAACCAGGTTGACTGCCGACGTTACCGATTCTGGACCACTATGCGGGTTTCCTTGGCACTCGACCTGCGTCCCGAGCGAATGGGATCGTTGGCTCAACGATGGACGGAGAAGGGAGCTAGAAGGTCGACCGATGACGCGCTCGTAGCGAGCGTGTGCCACTAAGCGAACGGCTTGGTCGTGTCGGTGCTTCAGCTCGCCTCGAGGCAGTTCTAGCTCCATCAATCGCCCTGCATCCCCGCCAAACCACGCAGTATTCGCCGCCAACGAGGGGAGAACTCTCGGGAACGGCCGAGGAGGTTTCATTGCCACAGTTGTCGCGGGGTCGGAGGTTGCTCTGTACTTAAGTGTTGGAGCTCCGGGCGTTCTGGTCCTGCCCAACTCACGTCGCAAAACCTTCCTTCGTCAGACTTGCTCACTTCATTAAATATCACAATGTCTCCTTCCGCGATCATCCCCGATGTTGCGCAGGCACCTGCTGCACCTCCTAGACATGAAAACGGCAACGGTACCCAGGTCCAACAGTCCGTGCCGAACCCAGTGTACTTGTCCACGGAGCCCAAGGAGGACTTCGACTGGAAGATAAGCCTCAAGGGCAAGGTCGTTGCCATCACAGGCGCAAACCGTGGAATCGGACTTGGCCTCGCGACTGTCTGCCTTGCGAACGAGGCGAAGGAGGTTTACTCTCTCGACCTCTTCGAGCCCGGCGAGGAGTTCCAGGCTCTGTCAAAAGCGAACCCGAAGCGTCTGCGATATCTTCACTGCGATGTCACCTCTGAGGAGAGCGTCATCAAGGTTATCGATGAGATCGTCGCGCAATCGGGCCGTATCGACGGCATGATTGCCAACGCAGGCATGACCAAGCATCAGCCCGCATTGAAATTCGACCGACCTCAGCTGGAGCAGCTCTTCAATCTCAACGTATTTGGCGCATACTTTTGCGCAACGGCCGCCGCGAAAAAGTTTATTGAGCTCGGTATCAAGGGATCGATCGTCTTCACCGCCTCCATGACTTCGTACCGGCCAAATCGCGCAGCCCCGTCCGCGCCTTACGGAGGCACTAAGGGTGCGGTCCGCAATATGGCGCACACTTTGGCCATGGAATGGGCCCAGCACGGCATCCGGGTCAACTCGATTTCACCCGGTTTCGTTCGCACTCAAATGACCTACTTTGTTGACCAAGCACCGGACTGGAATTTGAAGATGCAGTACTATGGTGGCATGCCGCGCCTAGCGGATCCTAGGGAGCTGGGTGGAGCATACGTGTACCTGTTGTCGGACTCTGCCAGCTACACAACGGGTATCGACATCCCGGTGGCTGGTATCGTTGGCGCCTGGTAGTCGCTGAATTGCTTTTTGATCGCATTGCTGCATTGGGAGGAGTTTAGGGCGGCATGTTGCCATCGGTTTCATAGAATGAATGTTATGATATCCTCATCTGAAACTAGGAGCCATTGTGATTGTGGAAAGTGCCAATGCAATTGGCATCGTGCTGCGCTGTTCAATTGTGGCTTGTTGTTGGAGGGGAGGGGAACTCAGGGTCTATGCGTTGTCGCGACTGCTTCACACATTAGACGAATACCATCACGTGTATGGAAACAGCATGAGGGTTTTAGAGGCGCAGAATGAATTCCACTGGGACCTTCATCATGGTATGCGCATTTGAACCCCGAAATCCTCCGTCTGATTACTTATCAAACTCACGATGGGAACCAATGCAGCCCACTGGGGCTTAAAATCATCAACAAGGTTTGCGCCAGGATGGAAAGAACGACGAGGCGCCAGTACCGTGTTACATCACGTGGCTGGAAAGCAGAAGGCTGCAATTAGAAGCGCCGCCAAACTGCCGGGGATTTCAAGGCCCTGAAATGCGCGCCTGCACCCCACATCCTCGCACCTCAGCATCTCAACGACCCCGAAGCGAACGTCCATCCTCGAAGCGAAGTCCCGCAGCATGCTAAATCGCCATTGGCGATGCCCGTAACGACAACAGGTGTTCCCAAGCCCCGGAAACCGCGTCCATCACGTGCGCGAGGGCTGCGGACGACTACAGGATGGTAAGCATTGCCAATCCATTCACTGCACGTGTAGCGCATCGCCCCAAATGCCTGGGAACGAGCATGCCTGTGGTTTATTTCTAAATGCTGCGCGTCGTGTGCTTCCAGACTGACTAATCCAGTCTCACGTGTCGGAAGCGCCGCGTAAAGTGCGATGAGACGCGCCCTCGTTGTGTGACTTGCGCAAAGTCTGACAGAGAATGCCTGTATGCATCGGGCAGCGACTCCAAGTCGCCCAAACCGGATGGCTCTGATACTGCCTCCAAGTCTGGCTCAGTCGCAGCGACGGAGGCTACACCAACCCCATCAGTCGTATCTCCAGCAGCAACGCGAAAGTCGTTTGCGAGCGATCTTGATCCGCAACTATTCTCCAACTCCCCTGAGCTGATGTTCGATTCGCCTCTGACGAACGTCAACTCAGTCCCTTCACCCAACTCCGCGCCCTTGGAGTGGTATGATTTGCTTGCCGAGGATGCAATCAATAACATCGACAAATACAATCTGAATCTCGACCTTGATCGAGCGACTCTGTCCAGGCGGCAAAGTCCGGCTCCAGAGGCTGCAACCGTCGATCCTCAAATCCAAACGCTAGAACTAAACGAACCACCTGCTCCCCAGGAGTATGAGCAATGGAACTCACCTGATATCATTCCTTTGACAGACGATGAGCTGCATCTCTTGCATCACTATGTCAACGTCATTGGCCCCATATTAGACTTATGTGATCCTTCCAAACAATTCACAACGACTGTACCGCGGCTTGCAGTGCACAATGCTGGCGTGCTGAAGTCTCTCCTTGCAGTATCTGCAAGACATCAAGCACTGCTTGTAGAACCTCAACAGTCGCCGCAGAACATGTTCGCCCAAACTCCAGGAGGGGGCACTGCCGACAATGCCAGTATGACGAATCCTCTACTGCAGATTGCCACGCAGTATTACTACGAGTGTCTGCACTACCTTTCCCAGAATCTGCTGTATCCCGCATACTCAAAGTCCCAGGAGATTATCGCTACGGCGTTGCTCATAAGCACTTATGAGATGTTTGATGCTGAAGGCAAATACAGCAACGGAGCGTGGGAGAGACACCTGCGAGGGATCTTCTGGATACAGAGATCACAAAACAATAATGGAGAATGCAAAGACGCATTGAGGCGAGCCGCATGGTGGCAATGGATACGTCAGGATATATGGGTGGCCTTTCGCGAAGGGCGCCGCGTCTTGACCATATGGCGGCCGACTCGTCGACTGATGGACCTGAATCCGGATGATCTTTGTCTGCGCATCGTTTATATCTGTGGAAGATGTGTCGACTTCGCTGCTAACGAGAAGAAGTATGATATGAAGACCCGTATCGAACAGGGCGGAAAACTGTTGCAAGCGCTGGAAGACTGGCATCGTGCGCTACCGGCATCCTTCCATCCTATTTACAAGATGGGCCCAGCGGATAATGGAAGTCTGTTCGCGCCCATATGGATTCACCCACCATCTTATGCGGCCGCCATCCAAACGTTCCACTTTGCAAGAATCATCGTCTTGATTAACCAGCCATCTATGGGAGGAATGGAAGACTTCCGCATCAGGCAACGATTTCTTGACGATAGCGTGGATACCATATGTGGCATCGCAATGATGCAGCAGGGCCAGGATCTTCCAAGTGCTTTTGCAAATTATCAGGCCCTCTACGCTGGTACGTTCCTGCTCACATTAAATTTACGGTGCTTTGGTACTAACAAACTGTAGCTGGTCTTTGCGTGCAAAATCCAGTCAAGCAGACTGCGATTTTGCATCTGCTAGAAAAGACCCTTGATATTACCAGATACCCACCAAAGACACTACTCACAGATTTGACAAATTACTGGAGGAGTGAGTCATGAGCAGGAACTGTCCAGTGGAGCTGCGCTCGCCGTGGTCCGTCGTTCTGTTCGGCCCAAGGACGTGTCTTGCTTTCTTTCTTGCAGACGGAAAAAGCTTCACTCGCATCGAAAGGACCATATACGAGTAGAGCTTCACGGCCGAGCACATGGCGAACTCCCAACAACCCGGATCGAGCGGTCGGAGGGGACTGATGGACATGTTGCGAGAACCGACCGTTGGGTTCGCAACGCGCCACGCGAGAACGCGATTCAGGCATTTGAATACTGTCAAGGAAATGCGCCCCAGCTTATTCATGTCGCTAAATGCCGATCTAGGATATGGGGAAGAAGCGGGGTCTCCGACGCTTATGTTGATGGCGGCTGCCGATCGTTCTGTTGAGTTGGGGAAGTGTGCCTCGTAACGAGGCACAATTCTCCAGCAAGCCGCTCCACTAAACAAGATGCGGGAGCCATTTGCGGGGTCCGCTCCACTACTTGTGAACCAGAAAGCGCTCGATGCGGCGCCCAATCACTGTGCGAGAAGTCCGCGGCAACTCCGCGCCTGGTAAGCCGCAGGCGACCTTGGAGGCGAGGTTTATTCCGCGTCACAATCCCGGCGACGCGTTTCTGAACGCGTGAATTAGTGGATTGCTGCCAGGGGTGTTCAGGTAGTCAATTCACACCGAGCTCCTGGCCAATTTCATACCACCTTCAACAATATCGCTACAGTATCAATATAACCATGGCAATCACCAAAGACAACAGAACATTGCAGATTTTAAACGCCGCGGCTGCTGGGAAATATGGTGTGCTTTCTGCCATTGCGTATGCATGTGTAGTCCTCGTTGACGCTTTTCTTCTGACACAAACCAGCTACAACGTCGAGCAACTTGAGGCATTAGTCCGAGCCGCAGAAGCAAAGCGCTCGCCTCTCATCATCCAACTATTCCCCTCAACACTGAAACAATTGCCTCTCCTTGCGCACACCGCAGCACATGCAGTCAAGACAGCAAGCGTGCCGCTATGCCTACACATCGACCACGCGCAAAATGTCGAGCACATTCGAGAAATAATCGCCACTCTACCTGTCGACTCCGTCATGGTAGATATGTCGCACTATGACGAAGCCGAGAATCTGGAGAAGACGCGGATCTTGACAAAAGAATGCCATGATCGCGGTATCGCAGTAGAGGCGGAGAGCGGGAGGATAGAAGGTGGCGAGGATGGCATTGCAGATACTGGAGATCTGGAAGGTATGCGCCTATCGCCCTTCCGAAAAGAAATGCATGATGCTAATACTGGGTGTAGCACTTTTCACGTCCCCCGAAGACGTCGATAACTTCATTGCTGCGGGCGTTGACATCCTCGCACCCTCCATTGGCAACGTACACGGCGACTACGGTCCCACCGGCCCCAAAGAAGGCCAATTGCACTATGATCGTCTCGAGGCCATTGACAAGCAGATCAACAATCGCGTCCTAGTCGCGCTACACGGAACTAATGACTTTCCTCCTGAGGTTATGCAAAGGTGCATACGATCTGGCGCCATCAAGCTGAATGTCAACAAATTGTTATTGGAGGTTGGTAATGAGGTTTTGAGGAAGAATGCGGCGTCGTGGTCGATACCGAAGTTGATTGATGAACAGATCAGGGTGATTCAAGCAGAGACGGAGAGGTGGATGGATATTTGTGGGAGTAGTGGGAAGGCGCCGGAGAAGGCGCCGTAAGCTGGACGTATGTATAATGCCAGATTCTGCACGCATCGTCGCTGTTGTGGTACTTCGTCGGGTTCCGCAACCAATTGATGCAATCATTCTTGTCTGATCAAACTCGACGGCTGCAGATTTTTTCTAGATCGACATGACCGTGTTCGAGCGTGAATATTCCCACAGTATGTTTTTACTTCTCATTTGTGCTTTGAAAAAAACCTAGACACCCTCGGTGGGCGTGCGAACAGCATGTGACCAACAAGCGAACTAGATGAGGAAGAATTCAACGGACCGGGCACGAATTCTTACAAAAAAAGGATCTCCTAAATGCTTTCGGACACATGAAGCGCAATGCGATTCACAGAAATATCCCGATGATCATTCGGGGGCCAACGGAAAAGGGTGTAAAAGGGGAGACCCCATAAAAGCAAAAAGAACATTCAAAACGACAAAAACACAAACTTAAGGTCTTGCCCGGAATCGCTATTGCGATGTTAGTGTCATATTTGACGGGCAATTTGTTTGAGTAGACTTACAACCGGGGTTGCCGGAAGATGCTGATGTGTGAAGTCAGAATCCGGAGTGATAACCGCTACACTACAAAACCGGTGATTTTATGCTGCTCGAAAAATATATCGTATATGACCTGCTTGAAATCATGAAACGCTGACAAGCCGCGGAGCAAATTTCTCATGAAGGCTAGTGAGTCAAAGGTACTGTGGGCGGGGTGATGAGGGGTAAAAATTTGCTGGCTGCGGATTTGGCCGCGATCGGCAGCGACGTGAGTCTGAACTATTCGGACAAAGAGCGGCATGTCCAAGCGCGGAGCATGCGCACCACACCAAAACAGGTGCAAAATACTTTCGGATATCAAAATCCCAAATGGAAGACCCAGGGACGTTGTTGAAACGTTTCCCTAGGCTGTATGGTCATTCTGGCGGCTGGTTGCAATAAGTCGTTCACGCTCATCACTAGGTCCTGTCTCTCTATATCCAGATCCAGAGTCCTGTGCATCTACAGGTCACGTCTAATTCCGTAATGTGACCACGGTAACGTATCCTGGCGGCTAGTATATCATGCCATAACTGTGCTGCTGATGGGCGAAATTCACTACCTTGAAGATAAAAGCGCTAGGATATAGCGAGATCGATCGTAAGCTCTCGATGACGTATGATGGTGAACAGCTCTAAGAGCTGCTAGGTATAAGCAAAGAGAGATATGCAGTGTGGCGGGAAGCATATACCTGCTCGTCTTTTCATCAAATGAAGGTGCTATCATGCCCTCGCAAGGAAGTAACCTGGAGCTTTCACGCTTCACTAGTATTCAGATTAATGCGTGACTACATGCACAGTTGGCTACTGACCCCACCACCCTCCCCTCTCGCCGCGAATAGCTTGGCTATTACCACTTTGTTCCACCTCCCTCTCGACAATCGCCGGACTGCTTGGCCCAACACTACTCCTCCTATTGTCTGCCGACTTTCGATCATCGCTCTTACTCGGCACCATGACAGTCATGTCCCAGCTCATGCGCTCGTCCACATGACTCCATCTTTGCTGCGCGGACCACTCCATCTGCTTTTCAACCTGCAAGGTAGCCTCTTCAGCAAGCGCGCGATCTTCGAACAGGAAGGCGAGTTCTTCAAGGGTGCGGCCGTAGGTTTCAGGGAACATGAAGTACTGTTGATGGGTTAGCACGTGTTACTGGTTTGGTGGAAGGGCGCTGAACCTACGATGAAGACGATCTCGAATGCTAACCACGCGCAATATGTAATCATCCACCTCCATGCAATATTCTGCAGTCCAATGGGATTGACAAACGTCGTGAAGAAGCCAGCTGAGCGGCCGCAAAACTGAAAGATCGTGATGCCCTTTGCGCGCTGTGCGAAGGGGAAGAGTTCGACTAAGAATGCTGCACACAAATTAAGCGCCATCCTCGTGCACTACTTTGACAGTGCGACTTACTATATGTTAAAGCATTATAGCCAATATTATAACACGCTTGGTAAATGAAAATAATCGCAATCGTAAGTCGTGCCGGTTCTTTTCGTTCAGTCTTCGTGTATTGCTGAACACTGATCGTCCACGCAATGTAACAGCACAACAGGCTCGTTGCGCATGTGAGATACATCTTTCTTCGTGGAAAGCGTCGTACTAGCAATGATATTACCACAGCATTGACCAGATTCCAGCTGTTCAGTCCGACATTCAGCTTTCCTTTGAACTCCGCGCTGTCGATGCCAATAAGTCCCATGAGGTCATTAAGATAGTATGAGAGAAGAGTATTGCCGCTCCACTGGGTGAACAAGCCCAAGAAGGATCCGATAATCACGCGCTTGCGAAGGCCAGGCACGACGAAGAGTTCGCGCCACGAGCGCTGGCTATTCTCCAGCTCTAGACGTATGGTGTGCTCGATTTGCGCCATTTCGGCAGCGGCAAAGGCTGAGTGTGGATCATTTTCGGCATGGTAGTAGACGAGAGTTCGGTACGCTTCTTCGCGGCGGTCTTTCGAGATGAGGTAGCGGGGTGATTCGGGAATCATGAAGATGAAGATAATCTGAATAAGCGATGGACCAGCCTGAAGGATGGATGGAATTCTCCAAGCCCAGTCATCCTTGAGAGACTGAGTGCCGAACGAGACGCCCGCTGCAATGAGCGAGCCGCAAAACCAGAGCGCATTGAAGAGAGAGGTCATGATGGGTCGTTCCTTGGGGTATGCGAGTTCTCCCATGAGTGAGGAGCCTGCAATGATGCAGAACGGGATACCGAAGCCCAGGATCAACCGGGCTACGATATACATTCCGGCTTCGAAGATCAGTAACGGAAAATCCGATATACTTTTTCAACGTACCGTTGATCGAAAGCGCCTGCACCAGCGATCCTACCACCATTATCCAGGAGCCGATGAAGATAGACCATCGACGGCCGAAATTGTCGTTGACGTATGGTACCAAAGGTAGAGCGCAGATAGCTCCGAGGTTGTATGCTGCTGAAATGATGCCCAGTAGTGCCCCTTTAGGTTGGTTGAAATCTACAGAGATTAGCAAGAGCACAAAGCCTGCGGTGCGTGTTCCTTACACGCCTGCCATGTCGGTGCTATTTGTACAGCGTTTATCATCTGCGAATCGAACCCAGAAGTCATTTCGATGCCGATACATGTCGGCAGTAACAGCGCGTACAGCCTCCTGAGATTCTTTTTCCGGTACCATGGTATCTGGTCTTGCTCGACGATGCGTGTTAGCACGGGATCAGCCTGTCGCGCAGCAGCGGCGGCGCCAACGGGAGCCATAACATTGCTTCTTGTATCTTTCTGGAGTGTCTGTTGTCGTGACCCGAAAGGGCTGCAGAAAGTCTGGAGATCTCCCGTCTAACAATCCTAGCGAGTTGGCATAAGGTTCAGTAAGCAGTCGATCATCAGCACCCGCGAGCGGGGATCATGCCGCATACATATGTCCAGACATTCGGGGCGCGGCTGCGGCTGGGGCAATCAATCCTTTGCCGGCCAGACGGTGAGCCATACGAGTGGACGTGCGTGACGAGACTCGCGCTCGTAAAGCACAGGTTCCGCCCCGCATGTTGGAGTTAATCAGTGCATGTCAATCCGCGACGAATCGGGCCGGCATCCGTGCTCGGCTGGAATCCGTGCATGGCAATGTTGGTCTGGGGTCCAAATCAGGCGTGCGCATTACAAGTTCGTCCTCGATGAGGCTGACCGTCTCGAGATGCGAACATCGAAATGAATGGCGCCGAGTCGCTGATCATTTACAACGTCGTCTCTAGAGATGCTCTCCGGTTGCTTCAACCGCATTCCCGCTCAAGATTGTTCTGGCCTCATCAATGCAGAAGTGCGCCAAGAAGGGTAAAGTAGCCCCAATCGCTGAGCCAGTTTGCGTAACCATAAGCCAACGCCACAACCGCCCAAAGGAGGATCGGTACCACGAAATGGGAACGGGGCGTAGTCCGACGCCACAAAATCCTTCGCGTATTATCCAGAGGCGGAGTTTGTGACGACTCGACCTGAAACTAGTCTGCAGGTAAGCGACAAGCCGGGCGTGAAAGATGACAGTCGTGTCCATCTCACTCGGACCGAAGTGCTTATCTTCTGGCTCTGGTTGCGGGCCGAACCTGAGCTGACAACCGAGACACGCGAACAGGTGGACGAAAGCATGCAAACATATCAGCCCATGCATGATGTGGAATGAGATGAAAACGTGTTGCCCCAGGCAATAGCCCTGCATGATGCAGGCTGCAATAAAATTCAAGCAAACATTGGCTGTAGCTTCCCAGCAATTCTCTCCAGTACTCTCTGCGGCAGTAAGCTCTCATACATGTGGCTTACCCACTCACAGCATACTCGGCGCGTGTACGCAGGGTCGATGATCTCCTCAATGCCGAAATGATTTGCGGTGCGAACCGGGTTCATCAGCCGTTTGTACTCATTCTCAAGTTCAGCATACCGCTCATCTCGTCTCGCCTTGCCTTCTTTGCGCTCAAGCTCTTTGAGCTCGAAGGAGTGGCCGACTTCGATTCCGCCTTCTAGCGGGAGCGAGCCCCACAAGCCAGACGGCCACGCAACGCGCATTCGCGGGTCCCTGCAGTCAAGCATGATCCCGCCAGCTACGCCATAGACGCGTCGTACGATGACGCTGAAAATTGGCATGGTCGTGCTGTAGTAGGTTGCCGCGAGAGTTACCCCATGTCGCATAGTCGCGGTCCGTTCAGCGACCGTTCCAATGGCATAGCCGGGTACGTCAACGAATTGAACCAGGGGTATGTTGAAAACGTCCAGAAACTTCAGCATGCGAGTAATCTTTTGGGATCCGAGCGCGTCCAAAGCACCAGCATTGACCTCGCAGTTCAGGGAAACGATTCCTACCGGCTTACCGCCGAATCTTGCAAGACCAACAATAGCGGTTGTGCCCCATAACGAGCCAACTTCAAAAAAAGATCCGTTGTCAACAACCTCCATGACAATCGCTCGAGGGTTGTACATGCGATTCTTCGCCCGCGGAATGATTGATCGCAGGCCTTCTGAGACACGATCAATTGGGTCGGATGGTTCAACGGTCGGCGGCAACTTCGTGCCACAGTCTGGTAGGTAGCTCAGTACTGTACGGATCTGCTCGAAGCAGCCGGCTTCATCTGGAGCGAGATTGTCGATCGTGCCGTTTGTACAATGCATGGCAGGACCGCCCAAGTCAGTAAAAGACAGGCCCTCTTCGAAAGTCGCATTCTTCACCACGTTCGGACCTGCGTTGAACAATGACCCGACATCAGCTGCCATGACGGAAAAATGGCATGCGACGACCCGGGCGGCGCCGAGTCCTATGGCTGGACCGAGTACGGCACCGAGATTCGGTATGCCCATGTTGAGTTGCTGAATGACCTGCATAAAGGATGGCATGGGTGGCACGTAGGAATATCCCATCGACCGAATCGTAGTTACTGAGCCACCGCCGGATGAACCATCGACCAGTTTGACGATAGGCAGCTTCAAGGCGATGGCGAGCTTCTCTATGTACAACTGGCGCGTGTCAGTGATTCTTTGTCATTTCAAAAACGTA
Organism: Paraphoma sp. B47-9; assembly: GCA_001748405.1. Lineage (NCBI taxonomy): Eukaryota > Fungi > Ascomycota > Dothideomycetes > Pleosporales > Phaeosphaeriaceae > Paraphoma > Paraphoma sp. B47-9. Next base: position 49,587 of record BCLK01000258.1, read on the forward strand.
TGTGCTTACAGTTTTCTCCGCCAATGCGCCATCGGCGTGGCCAGCGCGGATCGAAAAGTCGTCGGCTGTAAAGACAATTTTACGGCCTCTCAATCGGCCAAATCCTACCGGACATCAGCGAGGTTTTCTCACGAGACATTGGTCACACACCTTGCACATTGTTTGATGGCACATACTCTTCTGGCTCCTCCTTCACCGGTCCCAGCTGTTTCCACTTGACCGTTCCGCTAACACTTCCAATTTCTTGAAAGCTGCCAGGATCAAGTAATTGCTCTACCCTTTCGCGGACCCATAGCTTTCCTGCTTGCTTCTGTCGCACATAGCTAAGCATCGAGTCAGCAACCTACGCGCGTAAATTCTTCCACCAGGACATACCCTCTGTTATTGGCGTCTGGTGTCGCAGCGATGTTTCGAAGTGTTTGAATCTGCCCTAGAATATCGGAGTAGTCGGCCGGCAAATCAGAGTCGCTTCCCTTTTTTCTCCTTCTTTTTGGGGTATTTGGTGCGATGTGGTCGCTGACCTGCGCTAGGCGGTCTTTCGCGACTTCCGATGACGTCGACGCGTCTTTGGTCGGTGGTCCCTTGTCGCCGGCCATTGTTGTAAATTGAAGCGAAGAGGGAAGCGTGAGTGTGTGATCATAAATAATGCGGCTGCATCGGTCTCACATAGTGGCTGTCAAGCCAATGTGCATTGGGGTGGTGGAAGTTAAGACGGCTGCTTTGGAACGAACCTCGGTACATTGCTCCTTCCCCGCCTAACCTTGTTCATCGCAAACCATCCACACGCTCGGCACCGCCATCATGAGGGCTTCCATCCGTACGCATGCTCTTTTCTGGAGGTCTGCAAAGGTAGCCGAAGGTGCACGTGTGATCAAAGCTATATCAACAGCTCGCTGATTAGACGACTACTTCTACTGCAACACGTATATCGTCTTCATCGAGTCTCACAAACGAGTCAAGCTCCTCGCAGAAGGAAATAACAGAGAAAGGTGTCAGCAACGACATTGAAGATGAATAGACCACCAACAAGACGTATCAATCGCTTGCTAGTCGCCAATCGGTCAGTCCGTAACCTTGACATGGCTTTGAAAGGTCATGCTAACCAGCAATAGTGGTGAGATTGCAACAAGAATCATATCTTCAGCCCGTGAGCTAGAAATTGAGACATACGCCATCTATGTCTCAGGAGATGCATCGCACGCAGCCAGGGCAGCACATGCTATCGAACTACCATCTGCATCAGCGTTTATGAGCATTGGCGATCTGATTGATATTGTCAAGAAACACGAGATTGACGCTGTGCACCCCGGCTATGGTTTCCTCTCTGAATCTGATACGTTCGCGAAGAGAATGTGGGACGAGGCTGGAGCGATGGTAGTTGGCCCTGGCTGGGGTATTTTGGATCAGACTGGCGATAAGTTGAAAGCCAGACAACTGGCCGAGCGGTGTAAGTCTACCTAAGTCATTCTGAGAAGATCCACTCACAAAATATAGGTCATGTGCCTGTATCGCCTGCACTAGGGACGCCTACCAACAGCGTAGAAGACGTGCGCAAGTTCGTCTTCCAGGTTGGCTGTCCAATCATGGTCAAGGCCGTAGACGGTGGTGGAGGACGAGGCATCCGTCTGATTCGGAGTGAAGATCAACTCGCATCATCTGTCAAGCGAGCAGTCGAAGAGAGTCCGTCTAAGCAATTGTTTGCCGAAAAAGCAGCGATCGATGGGTTCCGACACATCGAGGTACAGATCGTTGGCGATGGCACTGGAAACGTTACGCATCTATGGGAGCGTGAATGTAGTATCCAGAGGCGATACCAGAAGGTCGTCGAATTAGCGCCAAGTGTGGTGCCGAACCGGAAATTGATTGCGAAAGTCATCGATGATGCGCTCAGAATAGCGAAGCATGTTCGTAACGCACGCATCTGCTGAGTGTTCTTGACTAATTGTCATTTCCAGGTTCAATATCTCTCCCTTGGTACTTTCGAATTTCTCGTCAATCCAACCACCGAAGAGTACTATTTCCTCGAAGTAAACCCCCGCCTGCAAGTCGAGCACACAATAACCGAGTCAATTTCCATGACCGATATCGTCAAAATCCAACTCCATCTCGCCCAGGGCGCCAAACTAAACGACTGTGGTCTGCCCACACTCCAACGAGATCCACAAATCCCACCACCAGCCCATTCAATCCAGCTCCGCATCACAGCCGAAAACGTCCAGTCTGACTGGTCCCTCTCCATCGGTAAAATTACCTCGTTCCAATTCCCCACCGGTAACGGCATACGTGTTGATACACATCTCATCAGTGGTCATCCCGCCATCGTATCCGCAGACTTTGACAGCCTCATCGCAAAACTCATCATCACAGCATCTTCATGGGAGGATTGTGTTCGCAAAGCCCGCCGCGCCCTCTCGGACACCTCGATCAACGGCGTGAAAACGAACCTCGACATCCTACGCGGCATAGTCGCGGACCAAGATTTCCTCACCGGGCAATGCGACACGCAATGGCTCGAGCGCAAACAGATCGCACTCTTACAAACCGGATTAGCTATTTCCGCATCGCTCAGAAACACGCTCGGTGCTACTACTACATCCGCGTCGAGCGCGCAGGGCCTTTCCTCAGCAAACACGCTCTTCCGCAAAGGCGATGCATGGTCACTTACACTCTCAACACCTGGCTCAAAAGCGAGCTCAGCACCAGCACCACACCATCTCGAACTCACGCGCGTCCTACGAAACGACTTCCCTTCGTCCCTCAGCGCCGAAATCCTCTTTACGAAACCGTCTACATCCGCGTCTTCAAAGCCAGAATCAACACCATACACCCTGACATTAACATCCACAAGCGCGTCCGCAGCGGCATCGACATCGCACCATCGCCGCGCGAATCCGAGCGATAAGTCACACGTCGGGATCCCGTTTCCAGGGAAATTGGTCGAGGTGCTGGTCGACGAGGGGGATGTTGTGAAAGAAGGGGATGTGTTGTGTGTGGTGCAGCAGATGAAGATGGAGCTTGAGGTTCGGAGTCCGCGGAGTGGGCGTGTGGGGTGGGTGTGTGAGGTTGAGGATGGGGAGGATGTGGGGGAGGGGGTGTTGGTTTGTGTGATTGAGAGTGGGAAGGAGGTTAGATTGTGATATCTTATTCTTATATGCGATGTATCGGGTATAAATGTATACATCATCTGGCTTCACCTTTGACTTCTTACAATCCGTTCCTTCCCAAAAAATAGACAGGTTTACATCGTCTCGACTTTAACACTCGTAAACACATTCCCCTTCGTCGCCCGACTATACGGACACACCTCCTTAGTCTTCTCCACAATCTGCTCCAACTTGTCCTTCTCGACACCCTTGACGCGAACAAGGAGTTCCACGCGTAATCCCATGTCGAGCTTCTTCATGTCGCCGACGAGATGCACGGTGCTTTCGACGACGCTGTCTTCGGTCTTGGTGGGCATTTTGACGCCGAGAGTGGGCGCGACGGCGTTCATTGCGGATTGGAAGCAGGCGCCGTAGCTTGGCGAGAGGTCAGCTAATTTTGCAGAGGGGTATATATGTGTATGTGTACATTTGGAGAGGAAAGTTAAGGAAAGAGGGAAAGGACATACCCAGCAGCGAACAGTTCCTCAGGATTTGTCTTGCCCTTGTCTCCCGGTCCACCAAGCGCTTTCGCCATTGTCAAGTCAATCTTGAGATTCTCGCCATCGACGTGTCTGTTACCACGACCCGTGTCAGCACTTGTTCACACATATACACTGCACACACTAATATGTGTACATGGGAATTGAATGCTAACATACCCAGTCCGCGCCCCAACGACATGTGCGCGCGCAGAATACAGGCTCGGTGCGGTCTCGGTATTGAGGAAGCGGCGGGATACAGTTTGCAATGGCTTGCGGGGTGTTGTGCGGAGGGTTTGGCGAAGGAGGGGTGCGAGGGTGCGGGACGACATAGTGCGTTTAGTTGTGTACGGATGGGACTCTCAGTGTAGTGTGATGGTGTATCGATTGATTGAAGGAGTGATTTTGAGCCGTCTTGTTGTTCTTGTGTAACGAAGTAGCGCGTGTCGTGTCTCGACCGAATGTTTTATAAGTCAATTCTAGAGCGTGATGCGTTTGTCAGTGACGGAGTTGATGACGTTTGCAAGGGTGGTTAGCGTCAGGTACCGGATCGCGCTCCGAGCTGCACTAGTGCTGGGTAGAATCCGGGGGAATGGGCCTGGCCAACCAGCTTAGGTAGCATTGAAATACTAGTGAAGCTGCGGAATGCATGCTATGTCAGCACATGAAACAATGTGTACCAAGTCAGCGTGCAGTCTTTCGTCCTTGTCTTCAAAGCAAAGTAAGAATCTAAAGGAAGTGGCACGAACGTGATATCTATTTCTAGTAGTCTATTGTCTGTTTGATCGCGTCGTATACCCCTATGAGTGTCAGTTAACCTCGCAAGGATTTGAACAATTTCGAAATCTGAAAACTTACTCGTCACGTCTGGAATGATGAACTGCTCGTACATCAAGCCTGTGTGCGTTGCCCATCCTGCCACGCGCTTTACTGGGGCTTCTAACCTCAGGAATGCCTTCTCCTGTATCGTTGCAGCGACCTCTGCACCTACACCGGCATTCATCATGCTCTCGTGCACCACAATAGCTCGTCCCGTCTTCTTCACGCTGTTGAGAACTGTCTCTCGGTCCCAAGGGTATATTGTCCGGAGATCAATCAATTCCACACTGCACCCAAAGTCTTTCTCAGCCGCTGTTATGGCCGCCGAGCACGTGTACAGTGGTGTGCCGTACGAGATTATGGTGACGTCCTTGCCGGGCTTGAGGACCTCGGCTTTGTCGAGCGGTAGGTGGTAGGCGTCCACGGGCACTTGCTCGACCGCGGCACGGTATAGGATCTTGGGCTCCATGAAGATGACCGGGTCGTTGCAGCGGATGGCGGAGAGGAGCAGGCCCTTGGCCTGGATGGGTGACCGAGGAATGACGACTCGCAGTCCGGGCGTGTGGGTGAAGAGTGCTTCGGGCGACTGGGTGTGGTATCTGCTGCAGTGTTAGCTTTGAAAAGGCCTATGTACGGTATTCCTACAATGCACCGTGACCAACGCTCCCCGCTGGCATGCGAATGACCAGCCCACCGCAGTTCACGCCCGTCGACCCTGACCTGTATCTGTACTTGGCGACTTCGTTGTGTATTTGGTCGAATGCCGGGAAGACATAGTCGGCAAATTGGACCTCTGCAACCGGCCGCATGCCCTCTGCAGCTGCTCCTACCGCAAATCCCACCAGACCCTGTTCGCACAGCGGTGTGTTGAAGACACGCTCGGTGCCGAAGTCTGCTGCGAGGTTCATGGTACATCTGAACACGCCTCCAAACTGTATGTCCTCGCCAAACACCAGCACCCGCTCGTCTGTCTGCAGTGCATGCCGCAGTGCTTCATTCACAGCAGTGTACAAGTTGATGCGCTTTGTTTGCCCATTGCGTATTTCGGCAGGCAGTTCCGGGTTTGAGAGGGCAGACTTGGACGTGTGGTTGAGGATTGGGACCGTGTCATATTCTACAGAGCCATTGAGACGTGCCCCGGGTGCTGCGGCCGAGTACTGTTTTGTTTGGGGCCGATGGTGGCATCGCGGGTGAAGCGGCACCTGAGGACGAAGCAAATAGCGCGTCAACGCGCGCATTGTTGGTGTTTTTGCGGCCATTTTGCAGCAGAGCAGGATTCCAAGTCAGCCTCCAGCGAAAGGAAGGAAAAGTGAATGTCGCATGCTGAGCGTGCGCGAGCAGCAAAGTGGCAGGTGTGAAGATGGCATAGCATAGCCGAGCACGGCTACCTGCGGCCTTACCCCAGCTTTCGTGTTCGCATTGCATTGACCATCACGTCACGTGGGGCGGCGGCTGTCATGGAGCGCCCTGACGCATGATGACGATCTGGCGAGAGGCGTTCGTCGCGAGTCGCTTCGGCCGGCGGGGGCTAGCCAACGCTTTTTTGCAACTGAGACCCCTGGCCGCCGACTTTTCTGAGGCCCCAGTGCTGATGGAGCCCTTGGGCGTGACAGGACAGCACTAGACGGCTATCGGCAGCAGACGACGCGCAGAAGCTGTGTAAGAGTGAGCAAGCGCCATCACACGGCGAGCTTGCGCCTTTGCAATTGCGTTCCCGCCGCACGTGCCCGCGCTAACCAAACCGTCCCTTCCGTACTATCGTTATTTGCCCACCACAGCATCTCTGCACCTCGCCTGCCGTTCGACTGCTCCCACAGCCAGTGGAGCATTTTCCATCTCCCGCACGCCGGTGCTCACTCCAGCTATGGCACTCGCCATGAGCGCCGCTCGCTCAGGTCACGGGGCCGCCAATGGCTTCTCGTCGCACCGGATTGGTCGCATCAACATGCTCCTCGCCCTCGTCGTCCACGCCTTTGCGCCCATGGTCAGGGCCATTCCTCTGCCCTTTGGCGGCATCGTGCATGCCGTCAGTCACCATGAGGAGCTGCCAAAGAAGGACGCGAGTCTGATTCTGTATCTGAGCATCGCCATTGCGCTTGTTTTGGCCGGCGGTGTCTTTGCGGGACTAACCATTGCGTACGACAACTCAGATGCTGCGCATCGATAGAAGTGCGCTAACAACTGTACAGGCTGATGGGCCAGGATGAGATCTACCTCCAGGTCCTCGCGCAGTCTGGAGAGCCAGGCGAGCGGAAGAACGCGTCGAGGGTGCTGCGCCTGCTGAAACGCGGCAAGCACTGGGTCTTGGTCACTCTCCTCCTCAGCAACGTCATCACCAACGAGACGCTGCCCATTGTGCTCGACAGGTCTCTGGGCGGAGGCTGGCCGGCCGTCGTTAGCTCCACGGTTCTTATTGGTACGTAACTCGCGATAGAAAGCCGCGTCCTGTATTGATCGCCGCAGTCATCTTTGGCGAAGTCGTCCCGCAGTCGATATGCGTTCGCTACGGCCTGCCCATCGGCGCGTGGATGTCGCCCGTCGTTCTCGTTCTCATGTACGTCATGGGCATCGCTGCATGGCCCACCGCGAAGCTCCTTGACTACCTCCTCGGCGAGGACCACGGCACCGTATACAAGAAGACCGGCCTGAAGACTCTCGTCACACTGCACCAGTCGCTCGGACACGCTGAAGAGCGCCTGAACGAGGATGAGGTCACCATCATCACCGCTGTGCTGGACCTCAAGGCAAAGGCCGTGGGCAACATCATGACACCCATGAAGGACGTCTTCACCATGTCGTCCGACACCGTCCTGGACGAGAAGATGATGGACACCATCCTCTCTGCTGGCTACTCCCGCATTCCTATCCACAACCCCGACAACAGGAACGACTTTGTTGGCATGCTTCTCGTCAAGATGCTCATCACCTACGATCCCGAGGACGCGCTTCGCGTTCGCGACTTTGCGCTGGCAACCCTTCCGGAGACGCGACCTGAGACGAGCTGCCTCGATATTCTCAACTTCTTCCAGGAGGGCAAGTCCCACATGGTGCTCGTGTCTGACTTCCCAGCCGAGGCTCGTGGCGCAGTTGGCGTCGTTACTCTCGAGGATGTTATTGAAGAGCTCATTGGAGAGTGAGTAGTTGACTTCGACAGATCTGTGTAGCTACTGACATTAGCAGGGAAATTATCGATGAGTCCGATGTCTTCATTGACGTACACAAGGCAATCCGTCGCATGGCCCCAGCCCCTCGCTCCCGTGTCCCTCGCGGAAAGGTCATTACCGACGTATCGCGCAAAGTCTCTGAACAACCACTTATAGACGTCGAGCCGGACGCGCAGCCAAACGGCAAAACAGGACGCAAGCTTTCGCTACCCGAGTCTTCAGACAACGCTCCGCTCACCTCCTTCCTCGTCCGGCGTCGGAGCAGTGGAAACAAGGGCATGATGGAACCACTTCGCAGCGACGATCCCGAGGTTTACGAACATCTCAGACATCTCGGACCCTCGAATGCTGCCAACAGGCCGAAGACCACGCGCATTAACACCGTCAAAATCAAGCCTGGCAACGCTGCTCCAGTGCCTGCTATTCCCCAAACAATACCTGAGAACGCGCGACCGGCGTCGTCGCCATCCGCGGTTGTGGCTCAGGATTCGCACGCTCCTGAGGGTGGTATCGGTGCAGGACTCTTGCACTCTGCGGGTCGCGAAGCCAGTGACGGTGTCCATAGTGTGGCTATTGGTTACGGTACCATGGCTCCAAGTGGCGATCGTATGTCCTGGAAGTCTGGACGGTCTGGGCTGAGAGAAGCAGACGAAGCGCCCAGATCACCAAGATACACGGCGAAAGACGACGAAGAGATAGTCGTCGACAACACAAAACAGGATGGCGAAGGCACAAACCGGGATCATGGCTCAAGACCCCGGTCCCGATCCGTCAGCACCATCGCTTCGCTAAAGTCTGCCCGCACACGATCGAAGAGCCCACCGAAGAAGCGCCATACCGCTCGAAGCGGAAGCATATCGGAGAACGTTATTGACGTGAATGGCGTCAAGAAGATTGTATTGGAGACGACAAGTTCTAGTGACTCAGAAGACAAAGTCCTCGTCGACGTTCAGGCTGACGGTGCTCACGATGGAGACAAAGGTCACTCAGAAGCCGAGTCGAACAACGCGGGTAGCAAGTCAAAAGACAAGAAAAAGAGGAAGAAGCGAGGTAAGAAGAAGAAGGGTGGGAACGCGGGTGAGAGCAGCGAATCACAGCCACTGCTTGGCAAAGACGACTGAGCAAGTCTGATTGACATGGTGTTGATGCTTTCTCTAGTTACGCCGAGCATGATGGACGCAGCCGGGAGCTATTTACCTAATCGTTCTGGAGTGTCGAGGATACGGCCCCGTATATTACATTCAGTTGTTGGCTCTCTTTTCATGAGGAACAGAGACGACCAGGCAGGTTCTCGAGGATAAGAGGAAAAGTTCATTTTCCTTACTGTAGTATACTTTTTGAGAGCATTGCTTGCGGAGGCCGACTACGGCCGCTTTTGGTACCATTGGTAGTTGGAGATATACATGTTCATCGATTTTTTACACATACACATTTGTCAAATTGATGACTCCATTTCTCCCCCCTCCCCCCAAGTAACCTCAAATAACACCTCGACATCCTCTCGCTCCTAACTCAAATTATTCTCACAGCCCTCCACCCCATCCCACAACCCCACTCACTCCCATACCAATCAACGCATCCCACCCCAACGCCCTCACCGCAAACCCTCCTTCCCGCAACACCCTCTTCCTCTCCCCTGCCCATAACTGTCTCCGCCCCAATACGTGGAATGCAACCACGCAGCCCACGGTAACGATCCCGCACCGTTTCAGTTCCGCGGCGTTGAGTTTGAGGATATTGAGGTAGGGCAGAAGTAGGATAAGTCGTGAGAAGAGGACGAGCGGGATGAAGATCGTCTGCGGGTAGAGGGAGGGAAGGGAGAGGAGGGCTAGGTTGAGGAGGAGGGTTGGTAACAAAGGTGAGGCGTAGGGCTTGCGTGCTTGGTAGGGATTTGCGGGAGGAGTAGTAGTGGTGTTGGAAGTGGGTGTTTGAGATTGGCGAGCAACATGAAGATGAAGGCGTATGATGAAGAGTGTTGCCGTGAAACTTATCGGGAGGATTTGTGAGAGGAGAATAAAAGTCCGCAGAGTCGATGTTGGGAGGTTATGTTGACGTGCTAACCCTCATCACCATTGTCAGCTTCGATTCAATCAAAAATGCATGTCTTTCTCAGCCAGATGTGCTCCGGACACACAAAGTGACAGCGATTTTAATAAAAGGGACATTACATACCTTTCCACCCAATCCACAATCCCCATCCCCACGTCTCTAGAATCGCTAACTGCGTCCACACCATGCCCTGTGGCTCGCGGACTAAGTCTCTGGCAAAGTCTCCGAATAGGGTGCTGGACAACATCCATTGTTGCAAAAGTTGCACATCTAGAGCGCCAGAGTTCCAGACTGGCTTGGACTTACCGGTCCAGGTAACGTGATGCGTGATCAGGAAGGATAGCATGTGGTAAGACAAGGCTGCGAAACTGACGGATGCGAGAAATGTGTAGATTTTGATATGGCGGCGCCGAGCTGCGTTCGCTGCTTGGACATGTTCGGATTCTGGTGAGGATTTAGGTGGTGGAGTAGCTTTTGCACTGTGGAAAACGGAAGTGTACTGCGTGTATAACGAGGAAGAGATGCTGAGTGTTGCGTATAACGCCAGGACAATATAGGATAGGAATATCGCCGTGCCGGTATAATTGTTCGGTGGTGCGGAGTATTCGACCAGCTGGTCGTAGATGTTGGGTGGCATTGCGATGGTGTCCCTCTCAATGAGCTCCTCAGACCAGTGATGTGGGCCGCTTTGAATGATTTTGTGCCTTATTTGTTTGTCGGTCGAGGCCAGATAGCAAGATGTTGTGGTTTGCGGTGTTTGACGTCATGAGACGATGCGCGTCTCGAAGGTCGGGCAACGCGACGTTCATCCGCGTGAACCTGCCCGGTGGATACTGAAATGGCGAAAAGGATTGTGGAAGCGGTGGTGGTCATTCTTTGGTATCGGTTTGATGTGCTATGGAAGTCAAGCTTGGAATTTGAGGGTGAACTTTATTGCAGCTTGGCAAAGTGTGGGCGACTGTGAGTTAGATCGATGCATGTGAAGGAGGACGAAATGAATAAAGGAAGGCTGGATGATGACAGTCGAGTGTATAAGGTCTGGTTGTTGTGTTGTGCGGCTAGGGTGCTTGGTTTGGTTGTTACTTCTACAAATGGTGCGCGCAAACATTGGCGACGTGGGGAGGAAGGCACGATGTATTCAGCTGTTAAGTCCCTTCCGACACTCATAGTGCAACTAATGCAACATCAGTCAACACAAGCGATCGTTTCCCGTCATTTTCTCATGTTCATCTGGCGCGAAGGCTTCCACGCCATATGCATGCATTTGAAATCAGGCTCGATGCTCACCTGTTCTTACACTGCAGACCACGCGTGGTGGCATGTTTTGATCTCACCTCATCTCAGATAACATCTGAATCATCACAACCTCGACTGTCTTCGGCTTTCATTTTATCTCCATGATGTCCGACGTCAGATGAAGCTGCAGGAGCACGCGTGGTCGACAGCATACAGGGCCGCGGAAACATTTCCAGCGAAGCGCGCCTCGCCAATTCCGGCAATGTGTTTTGCCGCCTTCACAGTACGTTCGCTCGTGCGGCGGTGGAGAAAACACCCGGGAAGCGAGCGCAACGAGGTCGAAAGCCAATTGAGCGACAGACGAGGCGCTTTCAGATTGCGATTTCGCCTAAATCGTCTGCCGTTGGTGATGTGTAACGTTCTCGATCGTGCACACTTATTCGCGAGGCACTGGACCCCAGCCGATCTTTATGCCGAACGCAATGACGCACAGCAAATCTAGGACGTTTCCACGATCCCTATCGCCCCCACTTTTTCGACAAGCGTCATGGCCAGAATTCACGCGCTATGGTAGAAGAGGAATTCCGCCTGGGCTGGGGAGCTCGCTCCTTCAGCACACATCGTGCAAGACCGCGACACATACTACTACCGGAAAAGTACCTCGTTAGTGGCGGAGCTAGCGCGCAAGAGAGAAGCGTTTGTAATCGCCAGGAAATATCGGACTCTAAACGGACTCGGTCCAGGTGGATACTAGCCTGACCCCTAGGTCTAGGCATTGGTAACTGTGATTCAACGTCGTCAGTCAATTTGAAGTGTGCCTTGGTCAAGAGCGGGGAAGTTAACGTGTGTATTGCTGGATGAAAGGAAGCAAAGATGTTGAATAATCAAATGCCGAGGCCGACCTCAATAAGAGAAGAGCAGGAAAGCATTTCGAGCGACTACGATAGAAGGTCCGAACCCACCGCCATGGACGAAGAGAAAGTGATCGGGCTTGATGGAGAAGATGTCGCTCCACAGGATGGGGAAATCAACAGTTCAAGCCGAGGAAGAAGCCGAGGCAGGAGGTCGCAAGACAGCAGGAGTCTACGAACCACCAGGTCGCACCAAAGCCGAGCAGGTGGTGACGGATACACATGCTTCGATGCCGAGCCAGACAATACTCGACCGAACAACTCCAAAGGTGGAGTCGTGACGGAACAACCGTACCTGGTCAGCTGGGACGGCGACTCGGATCCCGCGAACCCTCGCAGCATGAGTAAATTGAGGCGCTGGCTGATAGTATTGATATGCAGTGCGAGCTCATTATGCGTGTAAGTTTGGTTGGGATAAGCAAGTGCGGTCATGGTGATCTAATGAAGTGGTCAACAGAACATGCGCTTCATCGTTGTACACGTCGACGTACAGCCAGCTTGAACCAGAATTCGGATCCTCGCGCCTTGTCTGCACTCTCGGCTTGAGTCTCTTCGTTGCCGGCCTCGGGTCCGGCCCAATGATTCTGAGTCCGCTTTCTGAGGATAGTACCTCCGCACCAATCATTTTGCGTCCGGATGGACTGACTTGATACAGTTCTACGGGAGACGGCCCATCTACATTTGCTCGTTCACGTTTTTCTTGATCTGGATGTTCCCGTGCGCGTTTGCGAAGAATATTCAGACTATGCTGATTGCTAGATTCTTCGATGGCTTGGCCGGATCTGCCTTCCTCTCAGTGGCTGGGGGAACCGTGGGCGACATGTTTGCTAAGCATGTCAGTCAAGTTCATGCAGATTGCCGACCATGCGCTGATCGTAATGTAGGAACTATCGGCCCCTATGATGGTATACACTGCAAGTCCTTTTGTGGGCCCAGGTAGGTGTACACAGACTAAGTTGGTGAGATACACACACTGACATCTTTGACAGAGGTGGGACCCCTTATTGGAGGCTGTGCGTATTGGTCAACCTTGGCGTGGAAAGTATTACTGATTTGGGCGTCTAGTTATCATTGAGAATACCAATTGGAGATGGTAAGTTGCAGTCGACCCACCTCTCCTGCATATAGATATTGCCCGGGACGTTGTGCTTCACGGACAACTCGGCAAAGATTCCGAGTCTCGTGTCGAGCCCTACCAGATACGCTCGTGTTCGAACAAGCGGTGTGTTGACGTCAACTTAGGTGCTTCTATCTATTGATCATCTGGTCTGGAGTACAGGTAAGGTGGTGACGCACACTCTGCGTAGCCTCACTAACGCTAGCTTCCAGCTGTGCTTGATCGTCCTCTTCGTGCCTGAGACTTACCATCCAGTCCTTCTGCGACGAAAGGCGATTCGTCTACGCGCGGAGACGGGCAATCCGGAATGGATTGCGCCGATTGAGAAGATGGATAGGTCCATCACCAAAACGGTGCTCTGGTCCTGCATTCGTCCGTTCCAACTCCTCATTTTCGAGCCAATGGTAGACTTGCCTATCCTGCCAGCATGATGATGAGCTGACCGCTACGACTAGTGCCTCAACCTGTGCATTCTGTCTGCAATCTTGCTAGGTATACTGTACTTGTTCTTTGGAGCGTTTCCACTAGTCTTCCAGAACAACCACGGCTTTAGCATCGCCCAGACAGGTCTTGCTTTCCTGGTAAGCTTGCATAAACGCAATCTCGCTACATGATCACTGAGCCTGCATTCCCGCACGTGTAGGGCCTATTTGTCGGTATGTTGACAGGCATTTGTACCGATCCCATTTGGCGGAGAATCTACGGGCGGCTCGTGCGCCAGCGCGAAGAGCAAGGGGGCGAGCCTGGCGGATCAGAGCCAGAATTTCGGCTGCCTTCGACGATACTTGGCGCTTGGGTTGTCCCAATTGCTCTTTTCGGTAAGCTGTGGCATGCTTCGCGACGTTGGACAAGCTTTAAATCGTGTTTCAGGGTTTGGGTGGACCACGTTTCCATCAGTAAGTGATGATTTGAGAAAGGCAATCTCCCGTGGCTGACATCCTTGTTCTTGCAGGTACATTGGATAGGTACGACAGGTGCATACTTGGTCGCATCGTAATTATAGCTGACGATTGCACTGCAGTTCCAATATTCTTTTCTGCCCTCTTCGGCGTAGGGTAGGGCACCGCTTCCAGCTTTTGGAGTTGTCATCGATGAACAATGACTGACCGCTCCCTGGCGTAGAATCATTTGGGTCTATTCTGGTGTCTTCACGTTCCTTGTCGAAGCTGTATGTACCACCGACATCGGACCAGGCCTTTGGTACCATGCTGACCTCGCCGACCAGTACCCTGTCTATGCAGCTTCAGCGTTGGCAGCCAATTCCTTCGCGAGGTCGTACTTTGCTGCGGCTTTCCCACTGGGTGACTTGCACTAGCCACGATTGTTATCAGATCGCCCTGCTGACACTGTGCAGTATGTGTACACTGCGAGATTCATTTTCCATGGTGAAAACTACTGTCGATCTCCCACCCCCTGGGCTCATTCGCTCCGCGGAGCAACCGTGGATCACTTCTGGTACTCGCTCCTTCTCGCTAGAATGCTCGCTAACTGTGCTGTCACTGAAGTTTGGTGTCCAAATGTACAACAGTAAGATCTGAGACTGCGTAACTCGATGAAAAGGCGGTCACTAATTCGGACAAGATCTGGGATATCAGTGGGCTACGACTCTGCTAGCGTTTCTCGCTCTGGTGATGGCACCGTGAGTCTGATCCGGCGCGGTGGTATTGGTACCCACTAATGCGCAATGTTGCAGGTTTCCCATCATCTTTTACAAGTACGGCAAAAAGCTCAGGGGCGGCAGTCGGTATGCATCAGCATAGATGGCGTGGGAGGCAGCGAGGCGAGGTGGCAGATGTGAGTGGAGGGGCTATGAATAGTCGAGGTGACACGGCATGCGCATGCCATCATGTTTATTGAATGAAGGATCTTGCACCCACACGTGAGCTTGTGCGACGCGACAGAGAGCGCCACGAGGGCTGCCACGCCAGCTCGAGGGACGAGCGACACACAGCGACCGAAGCGGTTGTGGATGGCACCGTTGGCGAGGGCGCGCAAGCGACCGTGGCCGGTAAGCCAGATACTCATGCTGCGACACGCTTGGGGAACCACGGCGCTCGCGAAGCTACAGCGACGAGATGGGAGTGGTGATAGTTGGTAGTACAGGGCGTTGGAGGCTGACAAGGGCCAGTTAGAGCGGGCGCCAAGGGGTCGCAATCACATACCGCATGCAGGCTGGTAGGCGAGCGTCAGGCATGCGACGATAGAGCGTGGGTTGGTGCGGGTGGTCTGCTTCTGCTGCGTCAAATGGAGACGGTCTGGGGGCTGAAGCATGTTCGTAGCCGCCATCACGTGCCGCAGCATTCACTAAAGTCACATGTCTGCCAGTGTCCGTGTGCTCGTGAAGACGATCCGTGGAAGAGTGCTGACCCATCTGCAGTGGGGACGACGTGTGGTTGGTGGGAATGGGGGGCTCGCTTGCTCGTGTGTGGGCCGCCAAGCGAGCGACATGATACCCGGCCACAGGGACCGAGGTAGCGCGGGTGCGTGGGTTGGTTGCGCCTTCCAGCAAACCTCGACAGCCAATTGCGGGGAACCGCATCTGCGCACATCACCTCGAGCCCCAACGTCGACACACGCACACGACCCGCTCGCGCGCGTCGAACCCCCCCAGCAGCGTGCGCTCTTGTCCGCGGTGCCCACCCACCACTGCCCTCCAGTTCCAGCTCGCGGCCATTGCGAAATTGTGTGCCTCCGTCCACCGCTCCTGCCCGTTCAGTGCGGCTCCAGCTCGCTCGCTCCTGCCCGCGGACTCACCGCAGCGTCCCACGACATTGCCCTACTGTGCACTGCTGCGTCGCTCCTGCCTTGCTCGAGACGACGCCCCACCCGTCGCTGCCTCCAGCTCCCGTCGCGGCTGCCCCGACGCCCTCTTGTCACCTTGTCACGTTCCACACAGCTTCGCCTCCAGCAGCATGGGCAGCGCGTCTCGGTAGCAGCTGGCTATCAACCATGACTGTGCGCGCTCCTGGAATGCCCCCTCGATTGCATGGCCCCCGGCTCCGTACCACAACCGCTCTGTTCCATACCTGTCCGCCGGATTGAGCGCTGCTCTCCCTCTGGCTCCCCAGACTAGTCTCCGCCCGTGGACCTGTCAGTGTGCCACGGCAGCGCCCGTTCGAGCAGCCAGCGCACGCGTGATCGCACTCCCAGACACGCCGCTGGAACGCCGCCAGCCGTGCGCCGCCAGAGCATTGGCTGCACCGTTTTGCCGGGTCCATCCCAAGAGCGCACACTGACGGCTGCACGCAGCACTAAGCGTGCGAAGAGCGCACAGCGCCGACCGTAGCCCACAGCCCAGCATCCGTGCGAGCCCGAGGGGCCTGCGCAGCATCGAGGGATAATATGACCACCCCAGACGCCGACGATGCATCGCCATCGCCCGAGTACCGAAGCGACCTGGACGACGAGAACGACATGGCTGCCGACCAGAAGACTGACGACGGCTCGCCCGACCAGAAGCCCAATGGCCAGAAGGCCAATGCAAAGGATCCCATGAGGCCGCGGAGGAAGAAGGCGCGGAGAGCCTGCTTCGCCTGCCAGCGCGCCCATCTGACGTGTGGTGAGTACATGTTTTCACATCTGCTTGAAGAAGTCGTCTTGATAGCACCTCAACTTCACTTTTGTCACGTGCAGAACTGATCCCTCCCAGGCGATGAGCGACCATGCAACCGCTGCATCAAGCGCAACCTCGCAGACCACTGCATGGACGGCGTCCGCAAAAAGGCAAAGTACCTCCATGATGCGCCAGAAGGCGCCCTCATGCCTGGTGTGGGCGGCCACTATCCGTACATGAACGGCAACCGTCCAACACCACTGCCCAGCCAAGACACCCAAACTGTCTCAGTGGCTCCGCAGGGCAATATTTACACCCAAGCCCCCTCAGGGACATTCTATCCGCCACCATCAGCACCGATACCGCTACCACCAACTCAAGATGGCCAGACGTTCAACAACCAGCAGTCACCTATATCACCACCATTCACTCAGGCGCACCATGGCCAGGCCGCTACCACGCCAAGCTCCATGTCTCAGGGTCAGTCAAACCAGATGCAGCAGTTTGGACCCCTCTTCGATCCCAGCGACCCGGCGTTATTCAATTTCGACATCTCGAGCCTTAATTTCGGTAATCATTACGGTGCGCTCGAGTTTGGCATGCTCGGTCACATGTCGTCAGGCGCAGTTGACGCACCTCACGACAACGGCATGATGAATGCGATGAACCAGAATCCAAACATGTACGGACCTCAGATGACAGGAGGGTATGCTGGACCACCCAATCCGGGTGGGGCAATGTCCTTTGGTCCGAATGGACATCCTACGGGTGAATGGCACGAGTCGCAGTCGCGGCAAGGCAGTATGCATGTTCACACACCAAATAATACGCCAGCCACCGCAACTTTGGACCAGAATGGCAATCGACATGACAGCATTAACGGCCCGCATGCATTCGCGATTGGCCAAGGCCCTGCCAGTCACTCGACCGCGAGCCCAGCGTCAACAGACGCGTCTGCTTTTGAGAGCGAGAACCCAATGTCAACAGCCACGTTCTTTGCAAACACAAATCGGACACAACCTCAGCGTTCACCCACACTCACACGACAGAACGACAACAGACAACGAAGTTCAGCTCTGCAGCCGATACATTCCAATGGGATTCGGAAGCGGAATCGAGATACAAAGAGCATCTATGAAGGGATCAGAAAGCCATATGACTACGTCAAGGGCTACCACAGGCTGTTCCTCACATGTCACAAGAAGTTTGATAAGGTCGGCCTAGCGCAGGCTCAGGAGTACTTGACGAACTATCGACCAGTCTTGGTTTCTGTGCATGGAGATATGGATACGGCCGATCTCGTCCACCAGGAGAGGGGACTCCAGCGCAATCTGATGACACTAGAAGAGCACTTTGAGCAAGTGGGCACACCATTTCTGATCTGTCGGCGATCAGGCGAAGTTGTCGGTTGCAACAAAGAGTTCACTATACTTACTGGCTGGCGGAAAGAAGTCCTCTTAGGTCACCAGCCAAATTTGAATGTGAACCTCGGAAACAGCAGAGGAGCGGATGAAAGCGAGCTGTCTACGCAGACCAATACGACTCCCAATCTCACTGGTCAGGAACCCGATCCTGGAGCGCAAGCCGTCAACGTTGTCCAGCTCATGGACGCCAAGGGTGCGCTCAAGTATCTTGAAAAGTTTTCCGAACTGTGCTGGCAAGATCCCCACGGCCACGCCAAGCAGCGCACAAATATGCTCCGCTACCAAACCAAGGCCGACTTCGACCGTATACAAGAAATGAAAGCCAACGCAGACCACAAGGATATCGTCAAGATGGAGGGCGGCGCAGTACACCAGGGCGAATCGGCCATGCAGCGCCTCGGTGCAAAGAATGGCATGGTGGACTGCATGATCTGGTGGCATATCAAGCGCGATACGTTCGAGATGCCGTTATTGGTGTGCATGAGTGTAAGTCTTTACCCCAGATCTTCACATGTTGCGCAAGTGTACTGATGGATGGATTAGGTCATGCCTGTTCTCGACAAGGCGTTGCATTAATACCTCGGTGCCTCATGGTGGTTCAGCAGTCGCCTCGGCTCATAATTGCGATTCCTGGGGTTTGATGACGGGGCTGTAATTGGCATGTGTGTGGTTGGTTTGCGCAATGTTCCGAAAATACCCGAACTGGTTCCGCATGCGCCCGATACCCTGGCGATGTGGGGTCATCATCATACGCTTCAATCCACGAATTGTATTCAGGCGTTCTGAATCGCGAATGCCCAGTACATACTGGGACAATACGGCTGGTGAGCGAACACGGATATACGTTGCGCATTAGCATTTTGGCGATTGGCGTTTACTCGGCGTTTTGGGGGACAAAAAGATGGGGCTTATACGGATACCACTGCAGATGAGGATGAATGTTTGAATGAGAAGTTGTTTGTTTGTCTTGAAAAATACGTTTCTTCGTTGCGCTAGAATATGCCGTCGTGATCTATGTCTAATCTACCACAATCCAGATGTCTTTCCCTGACGATCCCAGAATTACTCCGCCTGACACTTCCCTACCTCATTCGTCTGTCCAACCTGTTCCCCATTCACATTCCCTCCTCCCTCCCCATCGTCTCCTTTCAACCACCCATCCCCCTTCCACTTCCTATACCCCTCGCGATCCAGACTCCGCCCCGCAACCCTAATATCCTCTCGAATATCCTCGACCAGCGCGTCCTTACTCACATAATCATACTCCGGCCTTATAAACCCCAGAATCAACAAACTCAGCGTCGCGCCATAGAAATCCCTATCGAAATTCGCCAGAATATGGATCTCAATGCTACGTTGTGTATTCTTGTAATACGGGTTATACCCGATACTCAGTACCGTTGGATACACAATTGGCTCTGAAGACGCCGTGCTTGTGGGTTTGCTAGATGGGTACTCGAGGTCTGCGACGGCGTGGTTGGACGAGCGTTCGGGCGGGGATGTGTCGGATGTAGCGCTGGGCACGGATGTTGAGGATGTAGATGAGGAAATGGTGCGGTGGTCGAGCGTGCAGAAGCCGTAGTAGATGCCTGAGTCGAGCGAGTCGTTGCCGCCGATGGAGAGGCCGGAGAGGGGGATGTTGGCGGTTGGGATGCCGAGCTGGAGCGGGTGTTAGTGGGGGTGTGAAGATTGTTGGTGGATTTGTATGGTGGTGGGAGTTGAGGCATGTTATAGAACTGTGTGTAGAGGTTGGAATAGTTCATACCTCTTTACTGCCTCGTCCGAAGCCTTTGATGACTGGGCCTCGGAGCTTTAGAGGAAATGGTGGTTGTGGGGTGTCGGGGCCGGCGATCGGGTCACGAGGACCATTGGGACGGACCATGATGTAGACGAGGTGGATTATGCGTATAGGAGAAGGTGGAGGAAGGGAGGGGCGGAAATGTGTGGAAATGTCGTGATATCTTGGTTGATGTTCGGGATGGAGCAAGCCGATTCGGAACGGTGGGGCATCTGGCAGGCGTCATTGCGAGAGCTCCGGAGCTTAGTAAGCTTGGCAGGTACATCCGCTGTCATTACCGCATCTGGGCACCAACATCATGCTTTTATCTTGTGGTGTTTTGTGTGCGGATGATGCATCGACATGCTGATTACCAAGGCGTCGCGATATCTGCGCATTCTGAACGACTTCATGCCCATATCGGTGCGCAAGATGGCGACCACCTCCACCGTCTCGACTTCATCGAGGCTGCAGGATGTACAGCCAGCTTTCATCTACGGGACAGCCTGGAAGAAGGACCAGACGAAAAGGCTGGTGAAAGAAGCGCTAGTGGCGGGCTTCCGACGTGTCGATACAGCCGCACAGCCGCGTCACTATCAAGAGCATCTGGTAGGGGAGGCATTACGTGAGGCATACTCCGAAGGCATTGTGACAAGAGAAGACATCTACGTGAGTATCTTCCCTGGCAAGCGAATATAGAACTCATGTCCAGTAGCTCCAGACGAAGTACACTACGCCGGCTGGCCAGGATTTGAGCAACATGCCCTATGATTCATCGGCGCCGCTGGACAACCAAATTACGACGTCTGTAGCGTCATCGCTCAAGAATCTGAGACAACAGGATAATAAAGAAGAAGCAACCTACATTGACTGCCTGCTCCTCCACTCACCACTGCCAACAGTTGAGCAGACTCTTCAGGCCTGGAAATTATTAGAGTCTTGCGTTCCCAATCAAATACGTGCTTTAGGTATCTCCAACGTCACGCTGCCAGTTCTGCAGGCCATCTACGAAAGTTCGTCACTCAAGCCTTCCGTCGTTCAAAATCGCTTCTATCCTCAGACGCGGTACGATGTCTCGCTACGCGCGTTCTGCGCAGAGCATGGCATCATGTACCAGTCTTTCTGGACTTTGACTGGAAACCCAGCACTGCTCAAGTCGAAACCAGTCGCGGATCTGGCCTTGGCTGCTGGTGTTGACCGCCCAGTTGCACTTTATGCTCTGGTCATGGATTTAGGGGTTGTCGTTCTGAATGGTACTACGTCGTCTGGACACATGAACAATGACCTGAGCGGCATATTGAAGGTGCAAGAATGGGCCACACTGAAGCCTCGAGAATGGGCTGCTGTGTCCGCTGGTTTTCGGGGCTTGATCGCCAATTCGCAGGTTTGAGTGTGCTTGTACGTCTACTTCCAGGCCACCGCAGAAATCCTCCAATCTCCAATACAGTCCAGTATTGCTCGTCACAGACTATCTACCTCTTTCTCTCCTCTCACCACTTCATCACGATCACAATGTCTATAGTCCTACATCAGCCAGCTCCAGGACCGTTCGGAGGATGCGGTGCCCATATCGCTGCGGGCGCTGCTGCTGGCATCATCACGACAGCTGCATTTTGGGGCACGCGCACCTACCTCAACTACCATCCAGCTTGCGACATGCCCGCCAACATTGCAGTCGAAGGCGCAAGTTTCGCCAACGTATTCTTCACGCTCGAGCGTGACGAAAACGTCTGCTACGTGGACGGCGTTGGAGACCTCGAGCTCGCGTCCGCTGGTGTAGTCGATGCACCGCAATATCTCCTCGACTACGTCTGGGCATTGGAGACGTCGCCAGACCTCTGCGCGATCGCAAAGCTGGGCGACTTTGGGATGACCAGTCAAGTCGCCGCTGAAGAGGCATCGCCTCTTTCACCTCCATCGTCTCCTCCCTTTTGGGACATCGACACTCTTGCCCTGGCTTTCGGTTCGCGAAAGGCTTCTTCATCACCGTTGGCCTCGCTGTCTGGATTGGTCTCGCTTTCTGCCTCCTGCGCCCTAGAGAGTGATTGCTGGAGAATTGGTCAACGCCATAGACTGGGACTGAGATTGGGCCGAAGGTCGCAGCCTACAACCCAGTATAGTGAATATCAGTAATCTCAAGACCAGAGAGAAGCGGATTAGGTTGAGACGCTTTCGGCAGTGCAGAGAACCGACCGCGACTTGTGTAAGCAATGAAAGTGCTTGCGTAGTCTGCCAAGGGGAGAGGCTCTTGTTATGGTCTGATTTTTGAACAGCCAGAATTGCGCCCAGATGTTTCTCATGCTGTTCGCTACCTCAGCCTAGCGCTCGTTCCCGCCATAGCTCCCTCGTCAACCGTCCATGTACGCAATGATTGGCTCGCTTCGGCACATCCCTGTTTCACAGTGACCGCCGCCAGCTCAACGCGCAAGTCTGAAACGGCTTGACGTTTTGATGGATGCCTATTTTGGCAACACCCACTCTCCAGATGTTCGGTGGGGGTCGACGAGCTCGGAGCATTCCTTCAGCCAAGCTCCGCCAAATCAGGCACACGTTACAGAACTGCCTCAAACATCGGGAGCCAACATTCCACTGTGTACCAAGCCTTGGTATTCAGGTGTTCGCCATGCTGAACCAAGGAATTTTCTCAGAGTATAAAGAACCACTGCGCCGCATTACCAATAAGCCAGGAGTTACAAGCTGTTGAACAGTCTCTCTTCACATTCATTCTTTTCTGCATTCACTTCTGCATTGCATTACATTCATTCATCCTTCGAATTTTTCAAGATACCCATAATGAAGACCACCACAATCACTTCGATCGCGGGCCTAGCGCTCCTCGCCTCTGCCGCTCCCGTGGATATCAGTAGCGGCAGCATCACACTTCAACTCAACATCGACCTTGGGCAAGAGGGCGTCGCAGCCAACGCTCTCGACGCAAACCAACTATTCGCATTCACCTCAATGCAAGCGATCCACGCGGTCCCCGAAGAAGTCGTCAATGGCACCGAAGCTACTGGCGGTCTGGCTGGCGCAACCGGGCAATTCAACTTCGGAATCAACTCTGCTATGAACATGATCTGCTACAACATCACGCTGCACAATTTCCAGGGCGAATTCGACTCGCCTGCGACCACGGCAACGCATATTCACGAAGCTGCGCGTGGGGCGTCTGGGCCACCAAGGATTGCGTTCCCGAACCCGGAGCCCATCAGCGCTGATGGAGTGGTGCGGAATAGCGCGGGATGTATCAAGGGACCTTTTACGACTGGTGTAATGGTTGAAGGCAAGGACTCCGGTGAAGGATTTCATGTTAGCCAGATTGAGGCGAACCCTGCGGCTTTTATGGCGGATACACATTCGAGCTTGGCGCTGCCGGGTGCGGTGCGTGGACAGCTGGCTTGAGAATGGGATCGTGGTTGAGCCATAATGATAATGTAGAGAATTTAGATTATTAGAGAACATTATGAATGAGCAAGACTCTCAGCAGCGCTGAATACACGTGCCTATGATCGCGAAGGTGACGAGGAGGGGATATTCAGCGAGACCATCTCCCCGTTCTACCTTGAAGACCGAATGAGGTCACAAATTTGAGCGGAGATGTTGGTTGTGGTGGAGCGACGAGGAATTGACGTTTAGATCGTGGAGCGAGAGGTTGATTGAGCTTGACGCGCGAAAATCAGAACGGATATTAATCCGGTTCCGTAATCCATCCGTCGTCATTTCCGTGCAGGAAAAGCGTTGTTGTAGTATCGAAAAGTGGGGAGTTCGTAGCGGAAATCCGGAGTCCTACCGGCGGAAAGCCCGCTCCTCCACTTCTTGGCAGGTACCAAAAGGAGAAAGGAGGGGTCGATGCGACGTCATTTCCTACCACTACTGCTTACCCCAGACAAGACGTCTTCACGATGTAACCTCAAAGCTTGTTCATACCTCGATAGGGCGAAGGACAACAGCAGTGTAGGTAACGATGTGCGCAAGCGGGGTAATTGGTCCGAAAGCTTGCAAACGCAGACGAAGTCAAAATGCGGCTCATCCGCTTGAGCCTCCCTAACGGTGCTCAGCTTAATCAAAATGCGACTGCTTCATAGTTTTGCTACTTTTGGGCTTGTCCTTGCGCAGGAAATTGATTATGCGCAATTTGTCAACCCATTCATTGGCTCAGAGGGAGGTATACCTGGCTATTCATGTAAGTCATCGTCGTCCAGCACATATCTTGCGAGCTCATTATCGATCCAGATGGCGGTGGAGATGTCTTCGTCGGCGGAGCTGTGCCCTTTGGTATGGTGAAGCTCGGCTTGGACACTTACGAAGAGCCGATCAATCAAAGCGCGCTGAATGGCGGATGGACGCCGAAAGGATATGTCACAGGAGTCAGTCTGATGCATGAGTCGGGCACCGGAGGAGGAGCAAAATATGGCTTTCCGGCGCAAATGCCCTTGACAACAGTCGACGACGATGTAAACCTGCTGGACAATCGGACCTATTGGCAGCCTAGGGTACGCCGCGTCAAGCTGACCGAGACCAAGACTGACAACGATTCAGGTCGGCGATGATATCGCCAACGTTGGCTACTTTCGCACAGAATTGAAGTCTGGAGTCACAATTGAGCTTTCTGCTTCACGACATGCTGGTCTACACCACTACACTTATCCTGCATCTTCAGGAAAACACATCCTCGTGGACTTTTCGCATTACTTACCGCATAACACCAGGTCCTGGGACACACAGTTCTATACTGGTGGCGAAATTGAAGTTCAACCCAACTCTAGCATTTATACTGGCTTCGCACAAATCGCTGGTGGATGGTGTATAGGAGCTCCGGTCACAGTTTTTGTATGTGGCGAGTTCGACAAAGTCCCCACAGAAGCACAGGCCTTCAAAGGGAGAAACACCTTTCCCACCAGTCGACATTTCCGGTCATTCAACAACGGTACGACTCCAAGACCAACATACACTGGTTCAAGCGCGCGTTCAGGACCGATGAACGACCGCGTTGGCGCTCTCTTCTCGTGGTCGAACATCACGGAACTGAAATCGCGAGTGGGAATCTCATTCATGTCCGTGGAGAAAGCATGCGCTTACAAAGACTCCGAGCTCGAGTCCTGGTCAATCGAGAAGACTGCAAAAGCTGCGCGCGATGAATGGAACCGAGACGTGTTTTCTAAGATCCGCGTTGACACGTCTAAGGCAGCCAATAAGACTCGCCTAGCCCTCTTGTATTCCAGTCTTTACTTCATGCACCTAATACCGAGTGAACGGGTTGGCGAGAACCCTCTCTGGGAGTCGGACGAGCCGTACTGGGACGACTTCTACACGATGTGGGACCTCTTCCGGAATCAAGTGTCGCTTTGGCATCTGATCCAACCAAGTTACTACGAGTCCATGATACGCTCCTTGATCGACATGTTCAAGAATGAAGGCTATCTACCCGATGGTAGGTCCGGCAACTATAACGGGCTTGTTCAAGGTGGCTCCAATGCGGACAATGTTCTCGCAGATGCATATGTGAAAGGTCTTCGTGGTCAGATCAATTGGACTGAAGGCTACGCAGCTGTGAAGAAGGATGCCGATGTGGTACCTTTCTTTGACGAGAACCCAATTGACCCCCAGGGCTCGCTAAAGGAAGGTCGGGGTGCGCTCGACGACTGGATACCACTTGGCTATGTCACGGCTGACAGAAATACGCGTGCTGTATCGAAGACCGTGGAATACTCGCTTAACGATTTTGCGGTCAGTCAGATCGCTGCGGGAGAAGCACCAGGCGAGCGTGACTTGTACTTTCGGAGATCCGCTGGTTGGCAGCTGAGTTGGGACACGCGGGCTACTGCCCGAAACTTCACAGGCTTTGTCATGCCTCGTTATGCCAACGGCACTTTCCACGAGACCTACAATATCACAAACTGCGGAAACTGCAACTGGGAGGATGAAAGCTACGAGGGAACAGCCTTCGAATACTCTTTCGTGATCCCGCACGATGTTGAACGCATGATCGATCTCATGGGCGGCGCTTATCACTTCGAGCAACGCCTTGACTACGTTTTCCAACCCAACACCTCGGGGGTCGACCTCGGCGCAAACGGTCTCGGCATCACAACCATCAATAATGTGGCAAACGAGCCCGACTTCCAGACTCCGTACCTCTACAACTACCTGAACAAACAATGGAAGAGCGTCGAGCGTTCGCGCCAGCTTGCCAACGACTTCTACTTCAACACCAGCAACGGCATACCCGGTAACTCAGATGCAGGCGCGCTGAATTGCTGGCTCATCTGGCAAATGCTAGGCTTGTATCCGATCGTCACAACACCAGTGTATCTGCTGGAGAGTCCGTGGTTCAGCGACATCAACATCACCGTGAACCATAACCATACCTTACGCATCCGAGCAGATGGTCTCGATGACGGCGATGGGAAGCAAGGATACTATGTCCAAGGCGTAAGCATCAATGGTCAAAATTGGACGAAGAACTGGTTTGAGCATGAAGATGCGGGTGGTATTATGACTGAAGGGGGCGACATCGTGTTCAGACTGGGCACCGAGCAAAAGGTATGGGAATCGGGAGACGTGCCACCGAGTCCTGGACATCAGATTGTGGATGTCGGCGCAAGGTGAGCTTGTTTGGTGTCGGTGTTGTGACTTAGTGTTGTCGAGCGCGTAAGCCATCGGAAGCAACCATCCGAGCGCCTTCCCCGTTCTGTAGCCGGCCAACTTCAACTCACCTTCCTCACGTACTCAACCACCATTCTATGACATGTGCACTGGATCATCGAATCCAATATTTGTCCACATTGTGCATGCCAACACTTTTTGGTGTTATTATTTGCGCTGCACCAAGATGTAATCACGGTCAGGAAATTGAGCTTCGCAGAGTGCGACCAATGATATGCTCGAATGTGACCTTCCCGTTTGACCTGACCATGTGGTCGACTCCTGAAGTGGCGAACCGAGCAACGACCATAATCGAAAGCCTGCATATGCTCTTTGAAGAGTCCTCGTCTTCATCTCTCGTCTTCAGCAACATCATGCAGCTCACCGTCTTGCTGGTAGCCTGCTGGTTCCAGCTTGTCTTCGCGAGCCCACACAGCTACCGTCTACCAACTCGTGCCAGCACAGGATGCGGGAAAAAGCCCTTTCTCCCAGGAATCACACAATACCGCGGTGTCAAGAGCAGTGGCAAAGATCGCAGCTACTCGTTCCACTTACCCTCCTCCTACGATGCCAGCAAGGCGTACCCTGTTGTTCTTGGCTTCCATGGCTCCAGCAGCATCGGCGCATTCTTCGAACTGGACACGAAGATGAGCCAGGATCGATATAGCGGCGAGAAGATCATGGTTTATCCGAATGGTGCGGGTGGGAGTTGGGCGGGTCCGACGTACCATACTGCGAGCACGGTGGCGGACGATGTACAGTTCGTCAAGGATGTTATTGAGGATATCAAGAAGCAATTTTGCGTGGACGATGCGAAGGTATTCGGTGCTGGGTGGGCAATCTCTACTTAATGGGGACATCCGACAAAATGCTAACAGCCGCAGTATGTCGAATGGCGGGGGCTTCATTGGTACTTTAGCCTGTGATCCTGTCGGTAGCACGTTGTTCGTGGCTGTCGCTGCTCACTCTGGAGCATTCTACACGGACGTCAATGGACCAAACAATGGCTGCTCACCTTCGAAGGTCATTCCGATGCTCGAAATCCATGGCGCAGCGGACAAGACGGTAAAGTACGAGGGTGGGCAGGGAGATGGTGGCCCACAGCCAGCGATATCGAACTGGTAAGTATAGGCGCTCCCAGGAGCATGTAGCGGAGCTAATGTTTAAGGCTGGCATGGTGGTCTCAGCGCAACAAGTGTACGACAAAGATTGAAGAGTCGCTGGATGATGGGAAGGTCCAGCATTCGTCATGGACATGCGAAGGCAAGCAAGGCTTGCTACAGCATTATAAGATCGCTGACATGGGTAACTTACCACGTCTTCTATTGATGGTATATACTAACGAGTAATGCAGGCCACTGTTGGGCTGATACGGAGCCAAACCTGTCGCAGATCTCTGTGCCGCAACTGCCGACAGTCGTGAGAGCGAGCGAGATTATCATGCAATTCTTCGATGATGTAACTGCGTAAACGAGTTCATTCGAGAAAATCGCCTGCGACTGCCGCCTTGGACCGGCTAAATGCGAGTATTATAGGTCTGGTGCATCAGCCGCATGAGCGCACGTGTGTCGTCTGGAACTGTGACGGTTCGAAGAATCCGAAACACATCGCAACACCTCCTTAGGGCTCATGCGCCACCCAGCTTCAATCATCTGATTCGCCAGTCTGGTAGTCCAAGAAGTCTTATGTCGCATGTCGTATTCTGCCTGAAGTCTTAGGACTCTTTTTGGAGCCTCGCTTTTGCGCACATCCGAATGCATCAATAGCGTAGTCATTATATGATGCTGTGCAGCGACCATCCGACCCACTCAGGTCGGCTACCGATCAGCCGATCATACGTGTGCAGCTTCAGAACGTAATGGAGGGAGTATCGCAGTCTTTGATGGAAAGCGCTGGCATTTTGGACGTGGGCATAAAAGTCAGAATACCCGCATGAGTTTGTCAACCATCATCAGTTCACCTCAAGCTCTTCATCAACTTACATTCTTTCTTGCGTCTGTGACTGCAATCCGACCCGGTGTCGTTCAACCAAGTACATATTTTCCAAACAACTCTACTCCAACCACTCCTCCAAATTCAAATAATCAACATGCGTTTCACTATCGCCACCATCTTTGCCCGTAAGTATATGCTTCACCAAATTCATAGTATACTCACCAACACACTACAGTCGCCGCCATGGCCACGGCTCAAGTCACGCCCAACAACGCCGGCGCAAAGAACGTCGGAGCCGGCAACGGCGCGCAATTCATCACCGGCGGCTGCGTCTCCGATGCCGACTGCAGCAGCGCATGCTGTGCACAAGTCGCTGCCACTGGTGATGGAGTGTGCAGCGCTGAGGCAGCAAGCCTGCAGAATGGAAAGACGGGCTGTGGGTTCAATGATCCCAATGCGGCGGCTGTGATTGCTGCGGCGCAAGCCCAGGTTGAACTACAGGGATTCAAGAGGGTTGTGAGGAGCGAGTAGAACTTCATCAAGGACTGGTTGTAAGACTACGAAATAACGAATGAAAGAATTCAATACATTCATCTGTGGAGCATCTTGCCATTCTGCTGTCCCAAGAAGGTCTTCTATGATTTTCTGCTGCAAAATTGACCTTATGTTTGGTGGGCACTGGCCAGTGCAGTTGCTCCCTGCTCGATCACGACCAGACCTAAATCATGCATTCTGCGATATTTCTTAGACTTCGAAGGTGGATGTTGTAGCGATGCCAACTTTGGAAGTCACGGGAGCGATCTAGCGTGGAGGTATCGCCCCAGGCCTCGCATCTGGGTGGAAAGCATCAACCTCTAAGTCTCGTTCCATGGTCGAAGGAAAGTATCAAATTCAAGAAGTCTCTGCTCGCTGTCCTCTCGATCGCTGATGGAAGAGAAGTGATATAGCATTACATAGGTATCGGAAATTGAACTTTTATGCGTATGGCGCGAGCATGGGAGCTTCTGCCAAGAAAATGGCAGTGAAAGAGGCTGCCAGGACTAAGCAGCGGCAGCAAGCGCCTTCTCGAGGTTCACAATCGTTACCAACACATCAGACGACCTCCCCTTGCCTTCTGAGCCACCAGTTATCCTGAGTGCTCGCTTATCACCTGGTACTAAAACAGTTTAGCTAGAGCTTAAAGAACTGAAGGAGCACCTTACCAGTTCGTACTTCCCTCCCGTAAGCTCTGCCAGCGACCGTCGAGATAACTTTCCAAAGGCCCGTGCCCAAAGCTTGATTGATAAAGAGAGAGTTGGAGCTCGAGTCCGATAGAATGATGGTCCCGTTCGCCCCACCTAATGACGACCATGTCACAAATGGTGCCCCTTGCGGCTTCAATCCAGATGCTGTAGTTATATCAAGCGGAAGCTCGGTACCGGCGTTCTCTGGCGAGGCGGCGATCTTGTATTGCACCGGACCGGCAACATTGGAGGAGTTGCCACTCTGTGATGCTTCAAAAGCGATAATGTATTGATTGTTTGGAAGCTGATAAGTGTTAGATGGCCGCCATCATCTAACGCATACGATGCCTACCTTTGCTGCATTCGCTGCGCTTGCTTGTTCTGTGGAAGCGATCTTTGCGACTACGTCAATTGCAGTACCCCAATTATCCCACATGTCAGGGGCGGACTGTTGAGAGACCTTCCCTGCGTGTTGACCGTCACGACCGTCGGAGTAGTATACGGTCAAGCGCTGGTCACTACACTCCATAAGCACGGCCACGATGCTCCCGCTCGGTTTGCGGAACTTACTGGAACATCATATGAGGCTCTCCAACTGCCTTTGCGCCCACAGCTCCGCCTTCGGCAATGCGATGCACAAACTCCCAGGTAGCACCTTGATCCCAGGACGCGTACAGCTCAATGTTTGTGCTTTTGTCGTCCACAGCATTCACGGCAAGAAGCGTCACATTGGTCTCGCTGCTCCAAGAACCTTCTACAAACAGCAAATGCGGCTCGAGCAACTTTCTTCCGGCAACGGTAGACTGCGCAGTGCCATGTGCGTACCATGAGAACCCATTGTTGGTTGATCGGTACACTTGCAGGGTATTGTTGGCCTGCTTGAGGTCGTTCCATACTGATAAGATGGTGTTATTTGGTAAATTCTCAGTGCGTGGAGATGTCAAATGATGACTGGCGTCGTCGGGTTGATATACCGTCACATTTGCGAAAGTTTCAACGCCAGTGGGTGTTGGCTCAGGCGGATCTTCGGGATCTGAGGTTGGTGTGGGGATCCTCGAAGTTGTCGTAGATGTAGGTCGCCGGGTTGGTGTAGTGTTCCGCGTGGGCGTAGGGCGTCGCGATGGAGTCGGACGCCGTGTCGGTGTTGGTCGCCCCCGCGTGCTTGAGGGCCGCCATGGCCCATCATCGTCCGGATCATCATCATCTGGGTCATCTGGCCAGTCAGGATCATCCCACTGCGCTTTGACTGCGCAGGCAAAAAGCACAAGAAGAAGAAAAACGGAGATCGCTCTCATGCTGATAGGGTTGATGTGCGTATAGATCACAGTCGAGCTTGCTGCGTTGGAGTTGGATAGCTCTTATTGAGCTGGCAACGAAACGGACTGGCCTTGTAACCCGACCTGAGAGCGGGCCGGCGCACATTGCTAGAGATGAACATGCTAATTGCATTTTGTTACTTTGTTGTACAATTTGAGTAGCAGGTGAGATGTCGTGACGATGGATAAAGGCATTTTGAGGCAGACCCTTGCAAACCCTTGCATGAGTTGGCAGGTGGCCAATCGGCGCCCTCGAAAAGTGCCGCCAGGGTCCGAGAGAAAGGTCGCGATCCAAAATCTCCGAGCTATGATTTGACGGCAGTTGAA
The DNA here is from genome assembly GCA_001748405.1 of Paraphoma sp. B47-9. Taxonomy (NCBI): domain Eukaryota; kingdom Fungi; phylum Ascomycota; class Dothideomycetes; order Pleosporales; family Phaeosphaeriaceae; genus Paraphoma; species Paraphoma sp. B47-9. The sequence goes on from BCLK01000258.1 coordinate 80,705, forward strand.
ACATGCTCGTTGAAACTAGTAGCGAGATTGAACCGTTCATCGAAAACCAGATTAAACACGCGTCTATGGCTAATGAACGTTCGGTAGCTCGACAGCTCTCGCCTTGTTGCACAACGTTCAATTATATGCATATGGAGTTGGAGGGCAACTTTGCCTAACAGAGCTTCCGCACTTTGTCCAAGATTCGGCGAGCTTACTCAACGCGAAGACCTAAGTCTAGGCCCTGTAGTCGATCCCCAAGACCAGCTAAAATCTGGCCAGCGCGACCCGGGAGATTCTTCGACGGATCTGTTTGGTCGTCCGCTATGTTTTGTTGCGGCTGCTGCATACTTCCATAGTCGAATTCGGTTTCAATCTCTTGTTCGGCTCTCTGTGGCCGCTCAGTCCCACCGACGCAACTCCAACTCGACGCTCGCTTGGGATCTCCAATATTCATGTACTTGGATGTAGCCGGCCACAAGCATAACTCTCGTGTCACCACGTCTCCCTCTTGGTCTATCATTTCCGCATCCAGTATTTCTGGTGGCTCATTGTCTTCAACCCAGCGCACCAGCGCGTCGAGTGGATCTGCAGGAATGGGGCCAGCTCCACCTCCGCAATGGTCTACGCCAGGGGCAAGAAAGAGCCGATAGTAATCATCAACTTCATTCGCACCGCCCATGATCGCTTCAACAGAACGCCGGTACTTGACGGTGTTTTGGAAAGGGATCAGTTTGTCGTCTGTCCCGTGCCATGTGAGGAGCTTGGTCCCTGAATGCCGCAGTCTCGAGAGGTCAGGGTCATCAGTATTGAGCAGGCCTCCGAACTCGTATAATGCCGAGACCCAAAGCGAGTTGATGTAGTTTTCGTCGAAAGTGGTTTCAGATGTTGCTTCATCTTGTAACACTACCTTCTGTAGCCAACTCGCAGCGATGCGGAACGGGTTTGATGTGCGCCTACCATCTTTGTCGATCTGACTGTCTGCGAGGGCGGTCATTGACACTCCTGCCTGCAAGCCGGGGAATCTGTTCTTAAAGGACGAACCACCCGGCCCGTTCTGTATAGCTTGGACGATTTCAGCCATTGTTTGCGTGACAGTGACTTCGCTTCCATCGCACCAGAATGTACTTCCAACCAATTGCGATGGATCCCAGGAACAATTTTCGGAATCTTGAACATAGCCAGTCTTTACGCGCTCGTCGAGCTCGCAGTGTTCAATTGCCTTCGCCCTGAAGTAATCAAGCTGACACTTCGAGAGGAAGAGTTTGGCTTTCTTCATGACTTGCTGCGGCCACAGCTCGCCCATCACGAGATTGACGAAGCTGATAGCGGGCGCGTTTGCTAATATACCGTCCAGGAGCTCTGGGTACTTTTGAGCGACACGATATCCTTGCCGTCCGCCCGTCGAACAGCCATTCCAGTATGAGTGGTGGGCATCGATGCCGTAGAACTGTCGGACTATGCTTTTGGCAACAACAATTTGATCGACCAAGCTGCGCGAGGCGAAGTTATGTAGCAAGTCCCATGCAATATCGCGTTGAGGGCCTGAATCATGCGGGGGAGGTCTTTCTTTGCTTGACGGCAAGATCCAAGAAGCATCCGATAGTTTTCTCAGGTCTGCATCGTGCCCGCCGTCGGTGGACACTGCCGCCCAACCATGTTGTACGGCAACTCCCAGATGTGCGCCGAACATTCCAGTTGCAAAGCCGGCACCCCCAGTTGCTTGAAGCCGTCCATTCCAGTCGTCTCTGGTGAGTGGAAGCCATACCTCAACCAGAACGTTATCCTTTGTCTTTTCAGTCTCGAAGCCGTCATGTGGCAATTGATGGGTCAGATGGATTTTGACTTGGCAAAAGTCTAGCCCATTGATACTTGGTAGTAATGGACCGCCTGCGATGCTTGTGAAGTTGTGCTGTGGCTCGGCATGCACAGAGAGAACAGTCAACCCACGCCCAGCTTTTGGTGCTGTGAAGGTAGAGGAGGAGCACTGGACTGGGAGCAAGGACGGATGATCTGCTTGATCTTTGGCACTGACAGTTGCCAGGAACGCAAGCAAACCCAGAAGGTACATAATGCAGAGCTTGCTCAAGCCGAGCTTCGGCTTGTACAATTGAGCCGTATACTTTTCTGAATGGCGCTGTCACGGTGATCAGAATGACTATCAACCAGCCACTGGCTCGGGTACCAGAAGCAAGGCCCCGAAAGCTGAGGTAGCCCTGCTCGATGGTATTTGGGAAAGCTGTTGTTTGTACTCGTTGGCGTTGAGGGGGCTGTGGCGTTGTGCGAAGGATGCAGCTGCCTCGGTATTATCACTAGCGTCTTGGCATATCTCGCTTTCTAGGAGCGTGGAGTACCCTCAATCTCCTACCGATGACTCATTCACTTTGGATTCGCAAAGCTATGCATGCTGTCAATGCACTCGACTCGTTTTCCATTGCTTGTGGCCGCTTGCGGAAGAGGTCCCTGCCGGGTCGCAACATATGATGAGCTCATCACGGCAGGCCATCGCACGAGGCACATACGACCCAGCCAGCCATGTGATTTACTGTGCCTCCTCCTCGCAGCTCGGTCGCTGCCTTGTTGCAACTTGATTTAGCGTCAGTCTCGGTGCCCGAACCGTGGGATCGCTAATCTACATGAACAATGTATGTAGACGCCATGGGCGGACCGCTTTTGTTCCTTCCCGTAGCGCAGTACTTTTCTTGCAGCAAGTCATCCAGATGGATGATTAAATACCATCCCGAAGACATCAACACCGGCAGCGCAGCAGCACCTTCGCGGCGAGGCCGCTCAAAGGAGCCTAAGGCCGGTTTGGCGCACGTTCGCACGCGCCCTGCCGAGGGCTGACGCCACGCCGTTGGCTTGTGTTGAGGATCACCGTTTCTTTACTGGTCAGCGATTGTCTCCTCTCCACTGCTTAGGGCAGGCGGTAGGCTTCCTATGTGATGCACGGGCGTTTATCGTTCTTTCCTTCAGCATCTCCTGAGTTATTTAAGCACCTTCGATCAAGTCCGGTTTGGCGGTTCTGTCGCAAAGATCTCGACCCTGGCCCTGCGTGTCTGCCCTGCGATCCCAAGATCAGGCTTAATTTGAAACTCGGCGCCTCATCGCCCTATTATTAGGTGCAGGATGCAGCATTTCTATTCGTCTAGGCGCTTACCGTTGCACAACAGTAGAGCCTTCTTGGACGCGTCGCTGTCATTCGCGGGCAGCCGACAATGACTTCATGCTAATCCGAATCAAGTACAGAGCAAGCATGCGATATTGCGACTCGGCAGGCTTTCCCTGGGAATCTCGACGAGAATATCCTTCGTGTTATTCTGGGTACAGCACGCCTGTTACTTGCAGTATCTTGACAGCAGTTGCCGACAGTAGCACAAACGCCCTGAACATCGATAGCACATCAAAAGGGAAGATGCCCGGTGCGCACACCACTACTTACCCTGCTTTTCTCAGCAGTTATCTATCCCGCGGCGTCCGACCTTTGCCGCAGCCACTGGCCGCCATGCTTGCAGAATCTCCATGTACAGTACAGTAGTCCGGGTTTTCTCTCTTTTTCGTATTTCTTTGATCTCCTTGCTTGTTGGACTTGATTTTCCGTTGTTGAGCGTTTGTTGGTGTTTTCCGAAATGCAACCTTCCTCGTTATCCTACGAACAGTCTTCGGCACTACAGCAGCGAGACAAGTCCGACGACATCAAAACCGCAACATGGATTCTGCTTGGAGTTACAGTCCTAGTGGTGGTTGCGCGACAGATCACAAAGGTGATTGTGGTTCGAAAACTTTGCCTCGATGACTTGTTCATGGCGGCTGCATCGGTAAGCCTACCATCCTCAGCTCTACTTGGCCACTTCTGACTTTCGTAGGCATCTGCCATTGGGATGTATATCATAGTCCTTGTACTAGCCAACAAAGGCCTCGGCGTATTTGGACACCTCACGGTCAAGCGAGCCGACGTCCTCATGAAAGGATACTATGCCTTGGACTTCCTATACGTCACATCAATCTGCTTCTCGAAGCTATCTTTGCTGGCGCTTCTTTACACCGTCGTTGCTACTCAACGGCTTTACCGGCGAGTGATTCTTGGATTCGGAGCCTTCATACTTCTATGGGGTCTCACTTCTGTTCTCGTGGTCGCTTTCCAATGCGAGCTTCCACGGCCTTGGGAGATAATGACGCTGCGCTGCTTCAATACGGTATGTATTTCAGAAGCTTTATTGCCTTAAATCTGACGCTCACTGGCATTAGCAAATTTTCTGGGCCGTCTACTGCGCTATTGACGTGTCAACCGACACCTGCTTCATCGTCTTTGCTGTTAGCTTAGTGGCTCGCCTAAGACTTCGTGTCGCGCGTAAGGCAGCTCTCATAGCATGCTTCTTGCCGCGCGCATTCGTTGTTGCTGCGTCTTTGGCTCGTCTCATCTGGCTCTACCCTGTCACGCCCCATACATCGCCGGAGTACCGTCTTTGGCTGCCAGTGATCTTAACGCAAGTACATGTCTGCTTGAGTGTATGTACCGCATGCATACCTAACATGGTTCCGATCTTCAAAAGTCTGGAGGGTGGACTACGACGAACGCGTTCATCATCGAAAGGCCTGGGTTCTGGCTTGAGCGGATTGGAGCGTAGGTCAAGCTCTCTATGGTTCCGGAGACGGAGCAGGCAGCGAACTGTGTGCTTGCAGCAATCCGGCAGCTTGAGGTACGAACGCGTTCCTCAGGCTTCGCCTCAGCTCCCCGACCCAAGAGTACTGATTCCTTTGACGCCACCACTTTACCACTCACGCCCGGCAACAGCAAATGCCCAATTTTCAGGCGCCCGAGGTCTGAACATCAGCATCCCCGATCGCAGTAGTCCGCTCCCACAGGTCGCAGATATCGCAAGTCCACAGACGGCGAGTTCCTTTGCGCTATCCCCATCCTGTACCTCGCCGGCACCTCTTCTCCCTCTGCTTCCGAGGCGCCGATCAGGAAAGCTACCAACCCCTCCTCCCAAAACGCATAGCCCTAGGCCTCCCACTTCCAGTTCTTGCTATTCGAGCAACACCGTATCGCCAACAAGCCCTCCACCAACTGCACGATTGCATCTGTTTCCGCCGTCAGCGTCGGCGGAACGTAAGCATTCGCCCAGGGCACGACAACAAGGATTTCAGACAGCCCGTACTCCACCCATCTATCCAAACACTAGCGAGCGTGGGATTCATCCTTACGATCAACGGATGCAGTCACTTAGGGTAGCCCCGCTGCCTAAATTCAGCACCGCGCCACACCCACCGGCTCCACCGTCGACGACAACTCCGAATTCACGAGAACGACATGTGTCCGTGCAGGAACTCACATCCCCAATGGGAGCTGCGATCAACCACTACTTCAATACTGCGGAGCCGGAAATGCCACCTCCGCCACCAGAACTGGAAGTTGCACCGCTAAGTGGAAAACAACAACGCAATAAACAGGTGCTATCACCTTCGAATACACTGCGAGCCCCAATACCGCCTCCAACCTCTCCCTTACCTGCTTTACCCCACGAAGTCCTTCGTCACAACCTGGGTCTTCCTCGTGACTCGATTGGTGGGGTGGGGAGGCCGCGATCGCACACAATGCCGCGCATTCAAGATGCGAGAAGCAGCCCGCGACTCATTGTGCGCGAGTTGAATTGAGTCAAAGATTCCTCTATTTCTTGCAATTAATTAGCGATGTAGCATGTATCTTGTATGAGTATGTTTCCTTAATGTATTAGTAGGCCGTGGGTTGCGGGTTCAACCGGAAATGGCGTTTGGAAATCAGTGGCACTTTTGGCGTTACTATGATTTGCATAGCGAAGGATGTATATTATCTAGGTTGATATGTGACAGCATCGTAGATATACAAAGGAAGATCATGTTTCCGTCTAGACTGTCAGCGTGCCTGTGATCGAGTGCTACTACCGTATCTCCTCCATCATGCGCCCAACACTACACAAAATGACACAGGGCGAACTCAATCATTGTGTTGTAACAATGGTCCTGAAGTAGGTACATTATTTACACTGTTTTGGTAGAAGATTAGTGAGCATCGTGCTTGAACACTCGTCCGCCGCATTGTCCTGCAACATGTCCGCCCCGATGACACCACACTTCATCATATAAAGCCTTACCAAAAAAATCTGAGTCCTGCTTTACAATTCAACACAAGAGCACAGTATCCAATCAAGATTACTTCTCGAGCGCATTCACTACAACAAGCACGAAGAGGCAGTCTCACACGAAGCAAGATGACCAGCAACTGGCTACCAAAGGGTACCAACCCGAACACCCCATACACGGACGTTCCTTACTGTTCGTCGGAGCAACACCTTCAGGCGCTTCTTGAGTGTATATACAAAGCGTGCGATGACCAGGAATGGGCTTTTTACGTCCACTTCGTGGCCCACATTGTATCTGCCACCCCATCCGCCGAGATTGCTAACAAACACCTCAAGACACTTTTGCGTGGACGTCCCAACATACAGCTATACCACGAAGGCTTGCGCAGCGAGATCTACGATCCTGCGGAGCCGAACCTTCCATCGGTACTAACGCTAGACAAGACTGATGCAGTGTACATTCATTTCAAGAAGTGGACGTTAGGTCGTTTTCAGTGCATGATCAACAGCATCGAAAATCGCAAGAAGGCACGAAATGCAATGCTGAAGCTTCTTCAGGAGTCTATGGATACTTTCGATGAGATCAAGAAAGAGCGCGTAGACCAGAAGGCCCGCTTGGAATTGGACCGAGCAATTCAGGAGGCCATGCGTGCCCGCGAGCGTGAGGACATATTCTTGGAGCCAAAGCTCAAGATTTTCGGATCGCCGCCTCCGCCACCGGCCAGTGGCATTGCTGGAGTCGTAGACTTGACTGAGCTGCTTGGTAAGTTTTCGACGGAAGATGATTCTGCCTCGAGTCCTGCTTCTTCGAGCACTGCTGTCTCGGAAGCATCGTCAGATGATGCTTGGGTTCAGGACAAGTCGGATGCTGCATCATAGCCTTGTACCGACAATCTTGCTTCGCAGAACGCGGATCCCGGGATAGCAGCTCGAACTCAGAGGCTACATTGATGAGTTTCCAGGCGTTGCATGAGGAAGGTAGTCATATAAGTCTCTGTACGTCTTTTCAGCTGTGATGACTTCAGATCACGTCCATTAAGGATACGTCGAGCTTTTGCGTTCTTAGGCAATCAACATTCGGAAATATTTGCCGTTTTCATAGCAATCAAATCTCTGTCTAATTATCTACTTAGAAACCAAAATTCCTGCTACCAAATGATAGTCCAAAACCTCACTCATTGTGTATCATTTGCGCTGCTTTCACACAGAGAAGGAAACCATGGTTCTCATTAACGTAGAAGTGAAACCGATGCCAAAGACGCGCAAGCTCAAACAAACATAGGTCCGCTTCGACTACAGGCTGCAATCGCGCCTGCGACCCGCCAATTATATAGCGCGCCTTTTGGGTGCGCCTCCGTATATACAATGCATTGCCCAATTCATCTTGCTGCCCATACTTCCATTGATCATTCAACTGCACTCAACTCGGCTCTTACTCTTCAACTTCTACACACAGCCATGGATCTCCACAACAAGATGGCCGCCATGATTTCCAGGTTCGAAGAGGAAGACAGCATTGGCCCAAAATATCCTACGCCTGCCATTGTCCCTCACAGCAGTACCATAGACGTACCAAAACTAGGTCAAACTATGGCTGACCTACCACGTGCGCAAGCACTGGAAAAGCTACGGCGCGAAGTCTTTCGGTAAGATTACCCCAAAATGGTGCATCCACCCCCTTTACTGACTTCTACCTCAAGCCTCAAGATCATCCGCGACTCCGTACAAGTCGGCCTACTCATGACTGACTACGCATGGGACGAGTCGCCCAGACTAGCGAGCATCGATGCCGCTCTGACACATGCCTATACAGCATACTGCCAGGCTATTCTCCAACCCATGATCAATGGCATGCTGCGACTTCCTCAAGAGATCCGAGACATGATCTATACGTACCTCGATCCCTTTTTATACAACATATCGTCATCAAACCCGAACACGAAGTACCTCCTCGAGCACCGGGTCAGTTTTTATACGACGCAGCATCTAGGCTGGGCAGCTGCGTATCGTGCAGGGGTTTGTTTCCTCGATCCAGCCATCCTCGGAGATACGCTGTCGTTACAGATTCTCCGATTCGCATACACAAAATCGACGTTCAATATTGACGTGCATGGAATCAAAGAATATCTAAAACACGGCTTCACATCGCGAGACATAAAGCCCGCATTACTCATCCGACGCCTAGTAATCCAACTCTCACCTGACGACTACCGGCCTCGAACACCATCCGCTGACGATATCTTAGCGAATCTGGAATCTCTGATGGAACTGCAGCAATCCTGCGTGATTGAATTCGACCCAAATACTCGACCCTCGATTTGGGTTTCAGGCCCAGTTTCGTACCACGATTTCATCAGGGAGAATGACGAGGCTGGTGGGACTATTGGGACAATGTGGAATGGTTCCGCTGCGGATCGGATTTTCGATATGGTTGTTATGCTGATTATGCCGATTTTGCTCAAGCTGAATCAAGAAGGACATACGGTTAGACTGCGTGATCGGTGGACGAATCAGGTGTGGTAGGGATAGTGCTTCTCAAGAGATTCGAAGTGTCATATTTCGCATCCCCAACAAGGGTTTTATTTCGTTACCATATTTACCGTTTCATTCGTCCACGTTACCCCTCGGGATTTAAATATATACATGAAACTCACACACCGTCCCACTTCTTCCTGTCCTAGCAGAAAACCCATCCATCACACCTTTCCCCCTCAGCACGAGCTCGTCAAGCCACTAACAGTGCAACTCGTTCCATCCGGCCCACTTCCAATCTTCTTGCTACTTCCATTGCCCTTAACCACACCCGTATACCGATCACAGCTCTTGCTCTTATTCTGGCAACTGTTGGTAATCTTGCAGGTATCGCCATAGTTGCTATTAATTCCGCACAGCACGCCGCCGTTAACAGCCGTCACACCGTCGATGAGGATGTTTCGTGGTCCGCCGTTGGCAGTGCAGTCGCCGCACGAGCGGATCACTTTGCCGTAGTCTGCGGCGTAGAAGTTCTTGATGGAGACGGTGCCGCGGCCGTTGAATTGGAAGATTTTGTCGGAGGCGCCCTTTGCGCCGCCGCCGATGACGTAGGAGGTTTTTCCGGCGGGTTGTTTGAATGTTGCGGCGTCTTCACAGACGTCTTCCCACCAGACCTGTCGTTGAGTATTAGCATTGACTTGTGTGGATGGGTGTGGAGTATGTAAGTTTCGACGTACGTTCTCAAGAGTGCATGCGCCGCGGCAATGAATGCCTTCAGCTTGTGCTTTGCTGAGAATCACGTTTTTAATCACGGCGCCGTCTTCGGCGATGAACATAGCAGCCGCTTCGTCGGTCTCAGTCTGTCCCTCGCACGTGTCGGCTACGTTCTTGGTTAGTGTTGTCTCGGCACGGGCATACGACTGAATTCGAAGTCATGTTGTTTGTAGGGGGACATACGATTGCGGGAATATCGGACCATCTTGCCATCGAAAGTGCCGGAGATCACCTTGGCAGTGGGAAGGGCTGTGCTGCCTGATGCGACAGGGAAGGCCGTGGCAGTTGGGGCTGCGATGACAGTGGTGGCCAGCACGGCCAAGGCGGCAAGTGTGTACTTCATGATGCTTGTAGTGAAGGAAGTGTTTGGCACTCAAGAAATGATGGATGTCGTGCTTGTGCTGTTGGATGTTGTGATGGGCGGTCCCAGAAGGGCTTATATACTCCTTTCGCCCGAGAGTCCTTCCGGTAGAGTTGTATTCATCTTCTCGTGAGAGAATGCTGGAGGGTGTGTAAAATGCTTGCTATTGGTGGATTTTGTCGCATCTCTACACTCGATGTACTCCTCCAATAACATGCCGCTTCTAGATGCTCTCCAGTTTTCTCGAAACACTGCCAATGCTATACTAGATCACACGAGTGTCAGACATCGAAAGTTGACAGAAGAAGCTTGTTTGCGAATGCTCGTGGTGTTAATTTACCAACGAATCGTGATGGTTACACTCTCGCTGGAATTGCCTGTTTAGGTTAGGAGATCTGCAGCCTTCATCTATGAGCAAGGTTCCAAGACGGGGCCCCGCGTTTTGATTTTCCGGGGTCGATAATAGAGGCATGGGTTGAGTTGTGGAGAGAAAGCTTGATTTGGGTACCTGGTGTCGGTTATTGAAAAGTTCCGTCGGCTTCTGGACATCTTGCTGGGGTGTGGACGGAGTATTATACCGTCTTGGACTCTCAGACAATGCTCGCTTCTAGTTGGCTTCACCTAGGACTCCACTCCTTGCTGTTTTTGCCGATACGGAGACGAGTTGTAGCCTGAATCACCGTTGATTTAGCTTCGCTCTGTTCACTCCTCGTTCAATCTTGAGTTGCTCCGGTGGTGTTCTCCGCTTATCAACATTGAGGCGGGGCTTGATAGAGAACAGCAGATGCCGACAGACAGTTTCAAAAGCGCGCACGTCGGCGTTCCAATTCAATCGCCTCTTTCCATGTCTGCACAGCCAATTCGCGCTCAGCAGACGTAAACTCCAGATTCGGCAATTCAGACCACTGCACAGTCCACCGCTGCCCACTTGCCTTGAGCGTCTTCAAATCAGCAAGTATCTCCTCCAACGTCTTATCCAGCAAAGCGCCACTCAAACACGCCGTTTCCAAACTCCCCAGCGTATGAATTCTTATCAAAAAATGCGCGCGATTCGGAAACGTGAACCTGAGCACTGTCTTCAACGGCGCCGTGAGCGTGGGAACATACCGCTCATCAAGACAGCGCTCTCGCCTCGACCTGCCCGGGACATGCATGAGTATTTCGCGCTGATGAATTATATCGTCACCCAGATCAAATCGCAGCCTCGAAATATGCTCATGCGGCAGCACTCCGATGCCCCAGCGGTCCTGCGTTAGGAAGCGCTCAATGAGCTCGTGGTTCTTGGCCCGATTCCAGAGGTAGAAAAGAGAAGTGCGGTACCAAGTCTGGACGATTTCAGCCTGCATAGCGTCGCCGACGTAGGCTGGTGACCAGAAGTGCGCGTCGCGCTGGACGTCGCATGGAGGCCCGGTGTTGGTGAAGTACTCGGTTCCAACCCAGATGTAGTCCGGCTCGACGAGGTACTCGTACACGATGTCGCGCATCTCGCGCGGTAGCTTGGTCAAGACCTTTTTGCTGAAGTGGAGGCATATTGCTTGGGCGTACGGCTTCAGAGTGTCGCGGATGCATGATTCGATGATGCCCTTGCGCGTCCATAAGTACGGGAGTCGCGGGCTTTTGGCTGTGGATCCTACACCACTCGGTAGCAGAGGTGGGTTTCCATATGTGTGATTGACGAGAGGCTCCTTCGCCCGCTCAGTCTCAGCAGCCAGCTGCAATGCATCGCTCTCATGGATGTACCTGATCTCAAGTTAGTCGCGATCTCAGCCGCTCATGCCCACGCACTCTATAGCCTTGCGCCGTAGAAGATGCAAATCTCGTTGCGACATCTTAGACGAGATCAGAGAGATGAGGCCCAGTTTCTTAGCTGGCCAGTAGATTGTTGTCCTTCAAGTGAGTTGATATATGTTTCCTAAGTTGGGTGTAATGAGGCCTGCAGTGGGGCTGACCTTCTTGCGCTGTAGCCTGGGCGGGACAGGCAGCCCCGCCTAGCGCGCCCCAGACTTCACCGCCACGCTCGCTTCAGCCACATCCAATATTTGGAACGCTCCCATCCCCATCGATGTCTTTTCCGTATGATCAAGCGATCCCGGTGTTGAATTCGTGTTGGAGGTCTTGTCTCTATTCTTATCTCGTGGCCACCATTACTCCAGCTGCTAAGTATTTTCATCCTAAGACTTTACGATCTCTTAGCCAGTTGGTATACAGCCAGGGTAAGCAAGCTCACGAGCACGAAACTCTGCCACCCAAACCACCCATGTCAATACCCAACCACATCCGCCAACTCAATACTCGGTTGCACGTACGGCTTCACCTTCTGCCTAATCCCCGTCCTCTGTTCAAACGCATACGCAATCCCCACAAGCGTTTCCTCACTCCAGTGCGCTCCTGCAAAACTGATCCCGAACGGAATACCTGGTGCTGTGGCATTCAGATTGCCCCGCGCGTTCGGTATGACCGTTGTGTTCGAGGGATACGCGCCTAGCGGGACCGTGATTACAGGAGCGCCGATGATTGCGCTGATTCCAGACGCAACGCGCGAGGGAACAACGACGGCGGAGAGATTGTACGTTGATAGCGCGCCGAGGAGACCGCCGGAGCCACCGAGGTATTGGTTGTACTGGTATGCTTGCCAAAACTGGAGATCGGAGTTTGTGAAGTTCAGAGCGAGGGATTCGTCGAAGACGGCTGTGTTACGAGAGGGATATTCTTCTGCCGGGAAAGTATGCGTGAAATTCGTGACATCTGCGAGATCATGCACATCCTGTGGATTCACCGTCAATTGCGCAAGGTACGCCGCGAGATTTGGGCCAAAGTCGCCAGAGAGAACAGTATCTTCGGCAGTGGAGTTCAGGTACTCTGCGTACGCGGTGTAGTTTGTGTTCTCGACGATGATGGCGCCTGCATTGCGGAGGACCGTGAGTGCTGCTTCAAATGCATCGTAGATAGGCGCTGTATTGCGAGTCCGAGCACCAATCGCATTCCTTGGGACGCCGATACGTTTACCCAAGAGTGCGTCGAATTGGCATGCTGCGACGTAATCCGGTGCAGTAGAGTTAGCCCATGGGATAGCGGAAGTGTAATTATCGTACGCGTCGGGGCCTACGATGGCTTGAAGGAGATATGCGGCGTCTTTGACGGTTCGTGCCATGGGTCCCACAGTGTCTTGGTGCTCCGAGATGGGAATGACGAGGGCGCGAGAAGTCAGGCCTAGAGTGGGCTTAATGCCGACGAGGTTGTTGAGCTGACTTGGTGAGAGGATGGAACCATCAGTTTCAGTGCCGAGCGAGGCGACTGCAAGACCGATGCTGGAGGCTACGCCACTACCGCTGCTGCTGCCGCTGGGATCTTGGCCGGGATAGTATGCGCCATAGGTTTGTCCGCCTTGTGCTGACCATCCATTTGAAGAGTTCGAAGAGCGGTAATTTGCCCATTGTGACAAATTGGTCTTTCCAAGGATGATAGCTCCTGCCTTGCGAAGTTTCGCCGCTACAGTAGCATCACGTGGAACTTTGGCACCGATGAGCGACCAGGATCCAGCGGTGTTGTTCATCTCATCGGCGGTGGCGATATTGTTCTTGATCAAAATCGGCAAGCCATGGAGAGGCCTGCCGAATGTCAGTTCTGGCAATTCGAAGAATGTTGGCAGTAACTCACCCTCTCAACGTCCCATTTGCCCTCTCATCGTCCAGTTCCTTCGCGATCGTCCACGCATCTGGATTGATCTCGACCACCATATGCAGCGTCGAATTGACCTGCATTATGCGTCCGACGTACGCCTAAATTCAAATAAATCAGCTCATGCCACCTCAAATTCCCCAACAACTCGAAATCCAGCATTGAACAAAACAACATACCTGCACCAAATCCACACTCGTAAAATCCCCCCTCTCCAACCCAGCCGTCAACTCCTCAGCCGTCGCGTCCAACAACTTAGGAAACTTCGACTCCACCGGCGGCGCCGTCGAGTACTGCGCAAACACAACACTCGTCAGCGGCGCGAACGCCACACACGCTCTAACAAGCAACCACGCCGAAACCATGATGCAAATCCAACCAGCAACGACAACTTCACTTTTTTCGTAAAGTTTGTAATCCCGCGAATGTATTGGAGGAGGGCGTCGGGATTTATACGTTCGGTACTGGGGCAACGCAGATGTGATGTCGTGAGTGTCCGATAGCGACTGCCGCTCACCACGACCCATGTCACTCCCCTCCAATGCAAGCAGGGATATCGGACCAGGAACCTTGGCCCGCGGGCAGATGGATTCACGGTATGGTTATCGGAGATATTCGCGATCGTGCGATAAGCGGCGTAGACGTGATGATGATGAGCAAGGTACGTCTAAGATACAGTACCTGTTAGTGTAGTACAGGCGTGAGTGTACCTGCCGCTTCAGCAACGCGGAGTAACGGCATCACACACATATCACACAATGACATTCACCCCTTCCTTGCACGACTTTCCCCCACAAATACAATTCCGCAGTCCATCGCAACGGTACGCGGTGACACATTCTCCTCTCCAGCCATGTTGGATGGTACGTTGGTCGCCTGTGATACGCGACATGCGCTAGACCGTATCGGGAAGGTGGGTAAAAGCTTGAGTGCTCTCTTATGCACTCCGCGGCGAGTGGAGACGTGGTTGTGGCTGCGGGTACATATCGATATTCCCTCGGTTGGGGATTTTCGATGATGTGACGATGCGATTGTCGGAGGTACGACCTGCCGGATGGGGGGTTGGTGTTGGGATAGACTGGCTGCGATGAGGTAAGGTACATGTAGCGTATAAAGCAGGAACGGGTAGTAATCGTTACACGAGCATGGGAGGGACTTGGTCTATTGGTCTATATTATGTGTTTCCGTGAATCAACGGGCTAGGGACTTTTTTTTTGTTGGCTTGTCTGTGTGTCAAAGCTCAATCAAAGTACCCTGGGAACAGCCATTGCAGCTTCTTCTCCGCCTCTGGGTTCCTGGCTTCCTTCTTGGTCATAGCACCTGCAAAGCGTATCTGGCCTTCGAGGTGCTTCGCCAGGACATGCTGCTCATGCTCGTCCTTGGTCAATTCATTCAGCACCGCGCCAACGAATCGCCGCGCATTCTCGGCGTTGGCCTTCATGTGCGCCATGACCATCTCGACATTGACGTCCTCCTCGTCGCCGCCGCGCCAGCAGTCGTAGTCTGTCGCCATGCAAATCATCTGGTATGAGATTTCTGCTTCCCGTGCGAGCTTCGCTTCGGGCAGCGCGCTCATGTTGATGACGCTGCCGCCCCATGTGCGGTAGAGATTTGACTCTGCGCGGGTGCTGAACTGCGGTCCCTCCATGCAAATCAAGAGGCCCTTGTCATGCAGCGTGACGCCGTCACCCTCCAGACTGTGCCCGCATTGCTTCACAATCGCTGATATGCGCTTGTCGAACGGGTCGCCAAATCCAACGTGCCCGACCATGCCGCCCTCAAAGAAGGTGAATGGCCGGATGCCCTTTGTGCGGTCGATGATTTGGTCGGGAATGACAAAGTCGCGCGGCCGGATCTCCTCCTGCAGCGAGCCGACGGCGGAGAAGGCGATGATGGTGCGCACGCCAATGTGCCGCAGCGCGGCGATGTTGGCCTGGTTCTTGACCTCATGCGGGGCGAGCTCGTGGGAGAGGCCGTGCCGCGAAAGGAAGGCGACGGCGACGGGCTTGCCGGTGGACTCGGACGGATGCTGGAGTATGCTGATGGGCGACGATGGCTTGCCCCATGGCGTGTCTACGTCGAGCGTCGCAGCGAGTGTGAAGCCGGGCAGGTGCGATATGCCGGTCCCGCCGATGACAGCAATGTGCACTGGTGCTGCAAGAGGTGTGAGCATTTAAAGCAGACCCGGGTCAGGTTGCGCACCATCATATGTGTTGGGAACGCCTGCCATTCTGCGATACGGTATAGAGATGTGGCGTGAGAGCGTCAAGAATTGTCTACGAGGCTTGAAGATGCTTGCTCGGGGCCTGAACAAGTGCAACATTCACTTTGGGCTGTAAGCTTACGCGATTGACAATTTCTTCGCCGGCGGGGTAGCTATTGCCGACCCTGGACCCTGGTGGCGTCATAGGCTGCTAGCCAATCATCGAAAGCAGTTTTACACGAGCACTGACGTATCCACGACGAAGATCCAGAGTAGGAGCCACCGTCTGCAGTACCGCCAGGTAACGTCTATAATGACATTATTGCGGAAAGCAATGATATGATTGTATTACATTATGTATGTACTGAAATTATGTGCTCAAGACACTAAAGCCAGAAGAACATAGTCCTAATAGACTACAAGATGAACGCTAATGCTCTATACGCATTCCACTCCAACCACCTTCTCCCCGGCGCGACGGATTTAAAGCAGCATCGCCATACCCAAGCCCATCGCCGCTCCCAAACCACCACCCACCTTGCTAGCACCACCAGTAAAGATAGGAGGTCCAGTCGCGCTAACTGTCCGAGAGCCGGTGCCCGTCGCACCTCCCGTGACCGTTGCATTGGCACCGCCAGGGACGACGAATTTCGCAGTCGTCGCGAGAGGTGGGATGCTGATGATCGTCGAAGGCGTGATCGCAGACTGAGTGAACGGGATGTTGGTGCCGATGAAGGATGCGCCGGTGAAGGCAGGGGCGAGTGTGGCTGTGGGGTTCAGCGTATCGCGATCGATGTCATCGGAGTCTGGGTTGAGGACACTGCAACAAGTTTAGCGGTATGGCATGTGAGTGACACACATGACTACTTACGCGTCGATGATGTGCGCGACACCATTGCTAAGCAGAATATTCGGGAACACGACTCGCGCATTGTCGACATAGACTGTGCCATCGGTTCCGACACTCAGCGTTAGATCACTTCCCTCCGCGCTCTCCACGGTCGTGTTGGTGATGTCACTGGCGAAAACAACGCTGCCCGCGACGGCATGGTACCCAAGCACACTCCTGAGCGTCTCGTTGCTGGCATTCAGCAGAAGAGATCCGATGGCAAGGAATGCTGCGTTGTTGGGGATGAAGACAGTGATATCCTCAGCAGTATCCAGCGTCAATTGGTTGCTCTCTCCACCAACATCGACACGGTCTAAAAGACCAGTGATGTCTAGGGCACCGAGGGCAGCTGAGGTGCTGAGCTGTGGCAGGCGAACAAGAGTGTCGCTGAGGTTGAGTGGGATGGTCAGAACCCTGTCGATCTTGTGGATTGTGATGTTGGGCACGACTTGTATGTCCTATGCCTCCTATAAGTATGATAATTAAAACTTGTCAGGTACGACTTACAGCCTGGACCACAGTGCTGGTCTGAAGCTCTCCGCTAATAATCGTGGCAGCTTCGCCGTTGAGCACAAGTCCGACATTTTGACCATCAGTGACATTTGTTCGAATCGTGTCGAAGATCGAGAAGGACTGGTTGAGGCGCGTGTTTACATATGTCGGCACTTCAGTGAAGTCTGTCGAGACGAATGTTCCACGGATGACATGGTACGCGAGGAGTGTCTCGATGCCGTCCGGGTTTTGATCGATGATGGCCTGGCTCTCCGCATTGAGTCCACCAGCAAGCAACGTCTCGAAAGCCGAGTTTGTTGGTGCAAGAATAGTGATCGCCTCATCGGTGTTGAGAGTGCCCGCGAAACTCGTGACAAGGCTCAGTGCGCTGGCGAGCGTGCTCAGGTCGGGGTTGGCTGCTAAAGCAGACACCAACGCTGGGTTCTGCGCAACTGCGCTGGTTGCAAATGAACTGAGGGCAAGAAGAGTGCGCCGCATGTTGAAATGCGAGCAAATTTGATTGCAAAGGTGTTCAATGTGTCTATGGTTGTAGTGTCTCCTCTCTCTTGACTTGCTGGTCCAGAGCGCCTTTATTCACACCTGCAAGTAATTCCTTTCTCGGTGACCGGTCCCCGTGGACACCGGCATCTACAGAAACCTGGCACAAGAGTACTGCTGGGCATTGCCAAAACAATCGTACAAGGTACTTCGCCCCAATGTTGCTTGATGATCGTCATGGGAAAGTCGACTTTTGCAGGGTTGAGACATGGTAAGAGACAACACCGCGTGGCTGTTATAACGGCCAAGTGAAGTCGAGCCTCGCTTCGTGTACATCGTAGAGGCACATCGAGCGAGTGTTGTGGCATCGAGACGCGTCCGGGGAAGTGTTGATGTCAGCCAAGCGCGTTGCTAGCGCGTTCGGCCCGAAGACTGCTGAAGCGAGGCTGTTCCTGCATTTCACATCTCCTGTTTCGTCCGTACACGTATCTACTTTCCTTTTTCTGCTGATGGACAACAAGGTATGCTCTGTTGAGTCCTTGCTAGATGATTTTTTGTGTTGTCCTTCATCTCCCACGAAATTGCTCTCAAGAGACGTCCTTCACCTTTCGCCATGATCATGGTCGGCACGACATATTGACCTATATTTCCATCCGCGCATACAACGAGCCACTAAGATAACAGATTGCCCTTGAGCAATGCTGGATGTCACTCTTGATATGAAGCGTGGGCGCTTTCCGTCTTTTTTCCAAGATGCCTTCCTCATTCGGTCATGCGCC